>JAVMKO010000034.1:0-45178 GCA_032164245.1 Sternotherus odoratus | reverse complement strand
GGAACCCCCCAGTCCCCATTGTCCCCCATAGCCCCCTGCATCGCTGCCACCCCCATGGAACCCCCCCCCGCCTCCATGCGCCTGCCCCCCCAGTAGAATGCTGTAGGGTCAGATTGTGGGTTTCACACAGGGTGGCGCCCCCCATAGCGACTCCCCCATCCCCATGTCCCCCCTCGTAGTATCCCCCAAACCTGCGCCCCCCCCCCATGGAGACTCCCCAACCACTACAACCCTCCCTCCTTGTGCAATCCCCCATCCCGTGGCCCCCATACTCCCCCTCCCCCAAACCACCCTCGTGGAACCACCCTCTGCTCCCCCCACAGACTCCCCCTTCCCCCTGCTCTCCCTGTGGAACCCCCCCCACTCCCATCGCCATGCCCCCCCACAGACTCCCCCCCATCCCCCCCCCTCAGTGGAAACCCCCCAATCCCCCCATCCCCCATGCCCCCCCACAGACTCCCCCTCCCCCTTCAGTGGAACCCCCCCCCCAACCCCATCCCCGTGCCCCCCACAGAGACCCCTCCCCCCCTCAGTGGAACCCCCCCACCCCCCCCATCCCTCCGTGCCCCCCCACAGACTCCCCCTCCCACCCTTAGTGGAAACCCCCCCCCCGCCCCCCCCCCCCCCACAGACTCCCCCCCTCCCCCCCTCAGTGGAACCCCCCCTCCCACCCACAGAGACTCCCCCTCCCCCCCCTCCCCCCTCAGTGGAACCCCCCGCCCCCCATCCCCGCACCCCCCCCACACAGACTCCACCTCAGTGGAACCCCCCCACCCCCATGCCCCCCCACAGAGACTCCCCCTCCCCCCTCAGTGGAACCCCCCGCCCCATCCCCGTGCCCCCCCACAGAGACTCCCCCTCCCCCTCAGTGGAACCCCCCCGCCCCCATCCCCGCGCCCCCCCACAGAGACTCCCCCTCTGCCCTCAGTGGAACCCCCCTCCCCCACAGAGACTCCCCCCCTCAGTGGAACCCCCCCGGCCCCATCCCCCCCCACAGACTCCCCCTCCCCCCTCAGTGGAACCCCCCCGCCCCCCCACAGAGACTCCCCCTCCCCCCCTCAGTGGAACCCCCGTGGAACCCTCGCCCCCGCGCGCCCAGCCCCGGCCGCGCGCTCTGTCGCTCTCGCTCAGGCTCCGCGCGCCCGGCCCACGGCGTTGCCCCTGGCAACCGACCAACCGCTCCCGGCGCCGCACCGCGCCCCAGAGAGCGAGAGCTCGTGATCTCGGAGGAGATCTCGCTAGACGAGACCCGCGCCGCCATCTTGTTTGAGGGCATGAAGAAGGGCAGCTCCCCCCCCCCTCCGCTGAGCCCTCCCCCAGGGCCATATGGGCATATAGGGACCCCCTCCCCCCGGGCAATACAGGGACCCCCCTCCCCCAGGGCCATATAGGGACTCCCCTCTCCCCAGGACAATACAGGGACCCCCCCTCCCCCAAGGCCATATGGGACATATAGGGACTCCCCCTCCACAGAAGAATACAGGGATCCCCTCCCCCAGGGCCATATGGGCCATATAGGGACTCCCCCTCCCCAGGACAATACAGGGATCCCCTCTCCCAGGGCCATATGGGCCATATAGGGACTCCCCCTCCCCAGGACAATACAGGGACCCCCCTCTCCCAGGGCCATATGGGCCATATAGGGACTACCCCCTCCCCAGGACAATACAGGGACCCCCTCCTCCCAGGGCCATATGGGCCATATAGGGACTCCCCCTCCCCAGGACAATACAAGGACCCCTCCCCCCCGGGCCATATAGGGACTACCCCTCCCCAGGACAATACAGGGACCCCGTCCCTCAGGGCTATATGGGCCATATAGGGACTCCCCCTCCCCAGGACAATACAGGGACCCCCTCCCCCAGGGCCATATTGGCCATATAGGGACTCCCCCCTCCACAGAAAAATACAGGGATCCCCTCCCCCAGGGCCATATGGGCCATATAGGACTCCCCCTCCCCAGGACAATACAGGGACCCCCTCTCCCAGGGCCATATGGGCCATATAGGGACTCCCCCTCCCCAGGACAATACAGGGACCCCTCTCCCAGGGCCATATGGGCCATATAGGGACTCCCCCTCCCCAGGACAATACAGGGACCCCCTCCCCCAGGGCCATATGGGCCATATAGGGACTCCCCCTCCCCAGGACAATACAAGGACCCCCTCCCCCCGGGCCATATAGGACTACCCCTCCCCAGGACAATACAGGGACCCCCCCTCCCTCAGGGGTATATGGGCCATATAGGGACTCCCCCCTCCCCAGGACAATACAGGACCCCCCTCCCCCAGGGCCATATTGGCCATATAGGGACTCCCCCTCCACAGAAGAATACAGGGATCTCCTCCCCAGGGCCATATGGGCCATATAGGGACTCCCCCTCCCCAGGACAATACATGGACCCCCCTCTCCCAGGGCCCATATGGGCCATATAGGGACTCCCCCTCCCCAGGACAATACAGGGACCCCCCTCCCCCAGGGCCATATGGGCCATACAGGGACTCCCCCTCCCCAGGAAAATACAGGGATCCCCTCTCCCAGGGCCATATGGGCCATATAGGGACTCCCCCCTCCCCAGGACAATACAGGGATCCCCTCTCCCAGGGCCATATGGGCCATATAGGGACTCCCCCTCCCCAGGACAATACAAGAACCCCCTCCCCCCCCGGGCCATATGGGCCATATAGGGACTCCCCCTCCCCAGGACAATACAGGGACCCCATCCCTTAGCGCCATATGGGCCATATAGGGACTCCCCCTCCCCAAGACAATACAGGGACCCCCTCCTCCCAGGGCCATATTGGCCATATAGGGACTCCCCCTCCCCAGGACAATACAGATATCCCCTCCCCCAGGGCCATATGGGCCATATAGGGACTCCCCCCCTCCCCAGGACCATACAGGGATCCCCTCCCCCAGGGCCATATAGGGACTCCCCCTCCCCAGGACAATACAGGGACCCCCTCCCCAAGGGCCATATAGGGACTCCCCCTCCCCCAGGACAATACAGGGACCCCTTCCCCCAGGGCCATATGGGACATAGAGGGACTCCTCCCCCACAGGACAATACAGGGATCCCCTCCCCCAGGGCCATATGGGACATATAGGGACTCCCCCTCCCCAGGACAATACAGGGACCCCTTCCCCCAGGGCCATATGGGGACATATAGGGACTCCCCCTCCCCAGGACAATACAGGGACCCCCTCCCCAGGGCCATATGGGCCATATAGGGACTCCCCTCCCCCCAGGACAATACAGGGACCCCCTCCCCCAGGGTCATATGGGCATATAGGGACTCCCCCCTCCCCAGGACAATACAGGGACCCCCCTCTCCCAGGGCCATATGGGCCATATAGGGACTCCCTCTCCCCAGGACAATACAGGGACCCCCTCTCCAAGGGCCATATGGGCCATATAGGGACTCCCCTTCCCCAGGACAATACAGGGACCCCCCTCCCCCAGGGCCATATGGGCCATACAGGGACTCCCCCTCCCCAGGACAATACAGGGATCCCCTCTCCCAGGGCCATATGGGCCATATAGGACTCCCCCTCCCAGGACAATACAAGGACCCCCTCCCCCGGGCCATATAGGGACTCCCCCTCCCCAGGACAATACAGGGACCCCCTCCCTCAGGGCTATATGGGCCATATAGGGACTCCCCCCTCCCCAGGACAATACAGGGACCCCTTCCCCCAGGGCCATATGGGCCATATAGGGACTCCCCCTTCCCAGGACAATACAGGGACCCCCTCCCCAGGGCCATATGGGCCATATAGGGACTCCCCCTCCCCAGGACAATACAGGGACCCCCTCCCCCAGGGTCATATGGGCCATATAGGGACTCCCCCTCCCCAGGACAATACAGGGACCCCCTCTCCAAGGGCTATATGGGCCATATAGGACTCCCCCTCCCCAGGACAATACAGGGACCCCCTCTCCCAGGGCCATATGGGCCATATAGGGACTCCCCTTCCCCAGGACAATACAGGGACCCCCTCCCCTAGGGCCATATGGGCCATACAGGGACTCCCCCTCCCCAGGACAATACAAGGATCCCCTCTCCCAGGGCCATATGGGCCATATAGGGACTCCCCCTCCCCAGGACAATACAAGGACCCCCTCCCCCGGGCCATATAGGGACTCCCCCTCCCCAGGACAATACAGGGACCCCCTCCCTCAGGGCTATATGGGCCATATAGGGACTCCCCCTCCCCAGGACAATACAGGGACCCCCTCCCCCAGGGCCATATTGGCCATATAGGGACTCCCCCTCCCCAGGACAATACAGATATCCCCTCCCCCAGGGCCATACTGGCCATATAGGGACTCCCCCTCCCCAGGACCATACAGGGATCCCCTCCCCCAGGACCATATAGGGACTCCCCCTCCCCAGGAGAATACAGGGACCCCCTCCCCCAGGGCAATATAGGGACTCCCCCTCCCCAGGACAATACAGGGACCCCCTCCCCCAGGGCCATATGGGCCATATAGGGACTCCCCCTCCCCAGGACAATACAGGGATCCCCTCCCCCGGGCCATATGGGCCATATAGGGACTCCCCCTCCCCAGGACCATACAGGGATCCCCTCCCCCAGGACCATATAGGGACTCCCCCTCCCCAGGAGAATACAGGGACCCCCTCCCCCAGGGCAATATAGGGACTCCCCCTCCCCAGGACAATACAGGGACCCCCTCCCCCAGGGCCATATGGGCCATATGGGGACTCCCCCTCCCCAGGACAATACAGGGACCCCCTCTTCCCAGGGCCATATGGGCCATATAGGGACTCCCCCTCCCCAGGACAATACAGGGACCGCCTCCCCCAGGGCCATATGGGCCATACAGGGACTCCCCCTCCCCAGGAGAATACAGGGACCCCCTCCCCCAGGGCCATATCTGCCATATAGGGACTCCAAGACCTGGGCGCACGAGGGAGCCGGCGCGGGGTGCACCGGGCCATGTTCGCCACCTCCTCGCAGGGGGCCGTGTGGTGCGGCGGGGGCCAAGCTGAGCGTGGATGAGCTCAACTGGCTGCCCGGCACCAAGAAGGGCAAAGGCGGGCGGGGCGAGGGCGGGCGGCGGCGCAGCCAGGGGGGCCCGGCGGGACGGGACCCGGCGCTCACCCCGGACCAGGTGCTGGAGGTGGGTGGAGAGTTACCTGCTGGAGGCGGGGCTGCCGGCCGGGGAGCTGCAGAGCGCCCGCCCCGCCATGGGCTACAGGTAGGGGGCGCCACCGGGGGGGGAAGTGGAGAAAAGGGGGGGGGTCCTGGGAGGGGAACCCCAAAGCAGGTGCGGGGTACTGGGGGTGGGTGCCACTGCAGGGTATAGGGGGCACCCTTCACCTGCCTCACCCCCTCCATGCCATGGGGTTCTGTGCACCCCACTTTCCCTCTCCCCCCTCCACCTGGACCCCTATTTTGTAGGCTGTAAGGGCTGGGTATCCCCCCATAAGCCACGACCCATGTCCCTGTTGGGGCACCCCCTGATACTGGGGGGCTCTATGCAAATGAGGTGTCCCTATACCAAGGAGCGGGATGATTTGCATAACATGGCACTACTGGGGAAGGAGCAAAAATAAGGCCCGCTCCCTCACCATGGCAACCAGATTCGTGGGGGGGCGGCGGTTAGGGGGCAGTGACCCGCACATTCACGGGGGTTACCGGTGAATCAATGAGGGGCCTCCAGCGCTTTCACTTGCATAAGCCCCAAGGGCGGGGCGAAGTTCCGGGCGTTAAAGACGTCCATTTCACCTTAACTCTGCCCCCCCCCCCCCGCCTATGCGTTTGGCTACAGCCCCCTCGTCGGCTGGGTTCGAGACTCTAGAACCCCGGCACAGTCTCCTTTCTTGTGAGCTGGGGAGGAGGTTGGTCACAACAGTAGGTTGTTATCCCCTAGGCAGATCCAGACACCCCAGGGCAGGGCGGGGGCATGTGAATGTCAAGAATCTGGACAACTGGGTTCTTAGGCTTTCCTCTGGGAGGGCAGTGGGGGCTGGTGGGTCAGAGCAGGGGGGGCTGGGAGCCAGGACTCCTGGGTCCTCTCCCCTCGTCTGGAAGCGGAGTGGGGCCCAGCAGTTAGAGCAGGAGGCTGTTGGGAGCCAGGACGCCTGGGTTCTCTCCCCTGACTCTGGGACAGGAGTGGGGGCTGGTGGGTTAGATCAGAGGGGAATCGGAGCCAGGACTCCTGGGTTCTCTCCCCAGCTCGGGGAGGGGGTTAGTGTATCCACCCCGGGCATGTGCCCCATATCGGGGGGGGGCACCTCTTCCCCCTCCCTCGCCCAGCCCTGCCCCCAGCCATCGCAATTTGCACGGGGCGACTCCCTCGCACGTCAGCGTGCGAGGACGTGCGAGATTCCCACCAAGCTCACTCCCGACCCGCAGCCCCTGCCATGCCCCCGCCACACCTGGGCCAGTGCCCCTCACTCCTGACTTGCAGCCCCACACTGCCTCTGGGGAGCAGGGGGCCACAGAGATGTAGCTGGGGCTGCATCCAGTGGAAGTGGGGGGCGCTGGGGGTCATGCTGCCTTCCCCCCACAACAGGCCAGCAACAGGATCCCGCCCGTACACGCAGCGCCAGCGCTCCCAGAGACCCTACAATAACAAACCTCCGCACACCATCCCAGTGTCCACAGAGACCCTACAATAACAAACCTCTGCACACCACCCCAGTGCCCACAGAGACCCTACAATAACAAACCTCCGCACACCATCCCAGTGTCCACAGAGACCCTACAATAACAAACCTCTGCACACCACCCAGTGCCCACAGAGACCCTACAATAACAAACCTCCGCACACCATCCCAGTGTCCACAGAGACCCTACAATAAGAAACCTCCGCACACCATCCCAGTGCCCACAGAGACCCTACAATAACAAACCTCTGCACACCACCCCAGTGCCCACAGAGACCCTACAATAACAAACCTCCGCACACCATCCCAGTGTCCACAGAGACCCTACAATAAGAAACCTCCGCACACCATCCCAGTGCCCACAGAGACCCTACAATAACAAACCTCCACACACCATCCCAGTGCCCACAGAGACCCTACAATAACAAACCTCCGCACGCCACCCCAGTGCCCACAGAGCCCCTACAATAACAAACCTCCGCACACCATCCCAGTGCCCACAGAGACCCTACAATAACAAACCTCCGCACGCCATCCCAGTGTCCACAGAGACCCTACAATAACAAACCTCCGCACACCATCCCAGTGCCCACAGAGACCCTACAATAACAAACCTCCGCACACCACCCCCAGTGCCCACAGAGACCCTACAATAACAAACCTCCGCACACCATCCCAGTGTCCACAGAGACCCTACAATAACAAACCTCCGCACACCATCCCAGTGCCCTCAGAGACCCTACAATAACAAACCTCCGCACACCATCCCAGCGCTCCCAGAGACCCTACAATAACAAACCTCCGCACACCATCCCAGTGCCCACAGAGACCCTACAATAACACACCCACCCACACCCAGCCCCAGTGCCCCCCAGGGGGCTGCAAAACCCAACTCTTCTTTATTTAAATAACCAACACCCAACTGGGGGGGGGGGTAGCGGTGCTGCTCATGCAGGGCCCCCGCCTGGCACAGCCTGTCATTCTGCATCCGCGCCAGCGGCTCCATCACGTGACCGGAGACAGCCCGGCGCAGCCTCCCCCCAGTGGGGGGGTGTTTCTATTTTTGTACATTAAGAGGAGTTGGGTTTTGCCAGCAGCCCCAGCAGATGCCCCGGCTGATGACACCAAAGGGAGGGGGGGTGGTTAGTTATTTTCTAAAGTCAAAAGCGTTGGGTTTGCAGCACCCACCGGGGAGCGCCGGCTCGCCACGTGTCCATGTGAAGGGCGACCAGATGTCCCAGTTTTATAAGGACAGTCCCAATTGGGGGTCTTTTTTATATAGGGTCCTATTACCCCCCAGCCCTGTCCCGATTTTTCACTTGCTGTCTGGTCACCCCAGTCGTGCGAAAGACCGAGGAGCGCTCTCACTGGGATTGTACCAATTTTGCTCCATCCGTCATCTCTTTTCCAGGCCAAACAACCTCCCCCGCCCCCCAATCCTTTTACCCGGCTCGTCTCCCTGGTGTGGTGGGACTGACCCAGCGACACGGCTGTTGTGTTCTTCATGTCTCCGGTGGTTTATGTGATGCCGCAACTGTGCCTCTAATGTCATTCACCTCTATTGCACGTGACAGAGGGTGACTGTAACATGGTCGCCCACGACGGCAGGGGGGTAGATTGTGACTGTAATGTGATAACGTTTACACTGGGATAGACTGTGACTGTAACGTTATTGCAACAGGATAGGTTGTGACTGAAACCTTACAGTGTTTTCTCCGCACTACTGCAAGCAGGTAGATTATGACTGTAACATTACAATGCTGTCCCCAACTCCACCCCGTTATTGCAAGGGTTGTGAGTGTGACATTATGTTGTCTGCTGCTGTTGCAAAGGAATAGATTGTGACTTTCACTTTGTCCCCACCGCCATCCCCTCTCCCCTGCTACTGTAAGGGAACCGATTGTGATAGTAAGTGTTGTCCTCCGCTATTACAAGGGAATAGATAGTGACTGTAACATTGTCCCCCGCTCTTGCAAAGGAATAGATTGTGACTGTAATGTTACAACTTTGCCCCCTCCCCACTACCGGTATTACAAGGGACTAGATTGGGGCTGTAACTTTGTTTCCGCTCTCCCTGCTAATAATAGAAGGGAATCGATTAGGACTGCAATGTTACTTTACCCCCCACTGATTGTGAGTGTCGTGATATAACGCTGCTCCCTCACGTTACAACCACATCACAGGCTGTATAAAAACTCCCTAGTCTTTAACAGCCCAACTAATCACCCCCCCCCCCAACAGGGCGCTCGGTGGACGCCAGAGTTTCCCCATCACCGCGATACCCCACCCGCGAGACTCAGAAAAGACCGAGCCGCGGAGACTGTAATCGCGTCTCATGCGCGCTCTGATCATGAACCGCCCCCCCAGTGGGGGGAGAGGTAAACACCTACCTCCCTGACAAAACCGACTGTAGCGCGCCGCCGGGACCCACCGCCGGCCACACCTGCCTAGCTCAGGGCGAACGCCGCACGCCCAGCCCCGGGGAGACCCCTTCCCCCGCTGCCGTCCCTGCTCCCGACCCCCTCGCACCCCGGGGCTTCGGTCGGAGCCCGGGTGGCAAACGTCTGCTCCTGACTCCCCCGCTCTCTTTCCTCCCACAATGCCCCGCGGCGCATATTTGCATAAGCCACGCTCGCCGCTTGCGACCGTAACCCTCAGAAAAGAGGGGCATGCGGCTTTTTGTAACAGGGGTGTCAGGGCTGTGATACGTGCGTGTGCGTGTGTGTGTGTGTGCGTGCGTGTGTGTGTGTGCCCCCAACGTTGGTCCTTCTCTTTGCAGCCCCCCCACAACCTTCCATGCCTCCAACAGCCCCCCCTTTCCCCCCAGCTGGCCCCTCCCGCCCAAACAGCCCCCTCCTCCTCCTCTCCCCCGCCCCTTTCCCCGGGTCCCCCCCGCCCGGTCTCAACCCCCCCCCCCCCGCCCCCGCCCCGCGCAGGGACCCCGGGGGTCTGGTCCCCTCCCCCCCCCCCAGGGCAGAGCCGGGCCGGGCGGGGGGGTTGTTGGTCTCCCGCGGGGGCAGCAGCTCCGACCCCCCCGCGGGCGGGGCCCCCCCGGGAGCAGATCCCGGCGCTGCGAGATGCCGGGTCCCCGGACACTGGGGCGGAGTCACCGCCCCGCCCCCAGCCCCGCCCCCGGGCTCGCGCCGCTACCTGGAGGCGGCAGCTCCGCAGGGGGGGGGGGGCGGGCGCGGGGGGGTCATGAAGGTCTCCCCGGCACAGACCCTCCTGCCCCCCCCCCCCTCAGCGCCAGGGAGCAGCTGCGGGGGAGCCCGGCTCCTCCTGCCGCTTGAAACGTCACTTCCGGTCCCGGGAGAGTCAGGGACTACATCTCCCAGCCTGCACCGGGGGCGCTTCCGCCTTCCCCAGCCCAGCGCGGGAGACTTCCAGTAGCTGTCTCTGCGCATGCGCCATTAGCACGCGGCACAAGTAACGGTTCCCTGCGCCTTCCCTGAGCTGTGCTGGGACAGGACCGTTATTAACCCCTCCGCGCCCGGCCGCACCCGCGAGTGAGAGACCCGGGGGGGGGGGGGGGGCGGGAAAGTGACTCTCGGCCCCGCGAACCGGGGAGAAGCCCCGGAGCTGCCCCCGCCCCAGTGGATCCGGCCCCGCGGGGATGGGGGGGCAGAGACTGGGGGGGGGTCCCCTGTGGGGCGGGGGGAGAAGCCGGAGTTGCGGGGGGGGAAGGTCAGTGGGACGCGGGGGGTTGAACGGTCTCTGCGCAGCCAGGAAATCCCCGGGGGGGGGGAAGGGGTGGGCGGGGGGGGGGAGTTGCCCCCAGACCGCAGTTCCCAGCCCCCTGCCCCTCCCCCACTGCTGCCCCCTCCCCTCCCCCAGGGAATCTGCCAGCTCCCCCTCCCCCCTCTTAACGCAGCTCCTGGAAGTGTCGGGGGGGGGGGGACAGTATCAGATCGGTGGGTTGTGAAGTGTCGGGGGGGGCGGGGGGGACAGTATCAGATCGGTGGGTTGTGAAGTGTCGGGGGGGCGGGGGGGACAGTATCAGATCGGTGGGTTGTGAAGTGTCGGGGGGGCGGGGGGGACAGTATCAGATCGGTGGGTTGTGAAGTGTCGGGGGGGCGGGGGGGACAGTATCAGATCGGTGGGTTGTGAAGTGTCGGGGGGGCGGGGGGGACAGTATCAGATCGGTGGGTTGTGAAGTGTCGGGGGGGGGCGGGGGGGACAGTATCAGATCGGTGGGTTGTGAAGTGTTGGGGGGGGCGGGGGGGACAGTATCAGATCGGTGGGTTGTGAAGTGTCGGGGGGGGCGGGGGGGACAGTATCAGATCGGTGGGTTGTGAAGTGTCGGGGGGGGCGGGGGGGGACAGTATCAGATCGGTGGGTTGTGAAGTGTCGGGGGGGGCGGGGGGGGACAGTATCAGATCGGTGGGTTGTGAAGTGTCGGGGGGGCGGGGGGGACAGTATCAGATCGGTGGGTTGTGAAGTGTCGGGGGGGGCGGGGGGGACAGTATCAGATCGGTGGGTTGTGAAGTGTCGGGGGGGGCGGGGGGGACAGTATCAGATCGGTGGGTTGTGAAGTGTCGGGGGGGGCGGGGGGGACAGTATCAGATCGGTGGGTGATGTGAAGTGTTGGGGGTTGTCAGGTGCCCGGCCTTGCGGCTCTTTGTCCTGGAGCTGGGTATCTCTGGTGGCCTGTTAGCTGTCGAACAGGGGGGGGGGTATCTCCTGGGGAGGCAGGACAGGGGGTTAGGGGGAGCCTGGTGCTGTTTTACAGGCTCGATCTAGGTCCCCCTGTCGACTCCTGGGATCACTGCCATGCCCAGTGCACAGCGTGTTGGGAGGAAATCCCCTGCGCTAGCCCAGGGGGTGTCAAGCAACCCGTGTGAGGGGTTCCTCTGTAAAGCATCGGGATCCGGCAGGACGGAGGAGGGAGTCCAGGCAAACCCCATGGCATGTCCTGCTAGAGGGCAGGTGGGGGTCCTAGGAAGGCAGTTGGGGGATCCCAGCCACGCCCAGTCACCAGGATCACTTTCTATCCACTTCTCAAACACTGTGAGGTGAAATCACCGAGTTTGCTTTTATCCTCTTTGGAAATCTGCATGAACTTCTGGTTCTGTGAGGAAAATTTGTGACCCGAGTCCCTGTCCTAGATCTGGGGGGTGAGGGAGGTGGGAAGGGGGTTAGCACTGCCTCACAATGGTCTCGTCCACAGCATTCTGAACTCATTCTTTCAGAAATCTGGTTTCACTGAGACCATAGTCACTGCATGGAAAGACAAAGAGTGACTCCAGAAGGGCGGTGGGGCAAATAAGATCAGCAATTCTCCCTGTGAGGAGGGTCTCTTACTAGCTAGCTGCTCTCCCCAGAGAGCCAGAGGAGGGAGGGTTGCTTAAATGCTCTGTCCCTCTCTGCTGAGGATTTTGGGTTTCAGCTTCCTAGGTCTGATGCTGAAGCCTCCATTGTGATCTGGGAGACCAGGCTCAGCAGCTGCTGCTCCCCCAGAGGGGTTCTGTGCTGGGAAGTGACCTAAATTAAAGCTGCTTCTCTGCCTGGCCCATGTGAACAAGAAAAGGAGCAGAGGAAAAGCCAGTTCCTGACTCCATATCCCTCTTGCTGGGGTGTGGCTGCTCTGGGGTCAGTGTCTGTTTGCTTACCCTGGAAGAAGGGGCCAGGTCTACACTGAATAAAGACATTGAGCATTTTCCCAACATGGCAGAATCTATGTCTGTCTGTAGGGAAAGAGCCTAGGGAATCGTGATGTGATTATAACTAAAGCCTGTTCTGAAACCTCCACAATTCCCCTTCTCACCCTCGCAGGCTGCAGAATGACGTCCCTGTTTTGCTCCAGATCATCCCATCCTCCCGTGGGACAGGGGAGAGAAATGGCTGCAGAGGAGCAGGTTCAGGTAGGGATTATCAGGGGGCTGCTGGTGGGCTCCTGCTGGAGGGAGAGGGACAGAAAATACACCATAGATGGGAAGGTTTGCGCAGTCTGGCTTGGGGGTTCTAGTGGGACAGGAAATGCAGAGGGTGGGAAAGGGAGGAGGACAGGGTCTGGCAAACCTGGTGGAAGTTGTTCAATAAGTGGCCTAGATTCTAGGAACAGACCCATGAGGGTCAGATGTGGAAATACTTGAATTTGTGAAACAGGAAAGAATCCAGCTACATGGGGCTAGGAAAACTGACCAGACTCCCAGTGCTGGGAGAGATCTAATCAGTGGCTGCTGAGAGATATGAAGGGGGCACCCACCAGTGAGGTTCAGGGAAGATTCCCCTCCCTTCATCTCCAGTTTCTCACAATGAGGAGGAGATGGAGCCCTACCAGGGAGTTCTCCCTCGATCCTGTGGTGGGCTCCATCTCCTGTATCAGTCTGTGGCTAGTAGGTGTTTGATGACTCTGCTGGCGTAGAGGGGCTCCCTTTTCCTTCCCTCATCCTGGTGTTTGCTGGATTCTCTAAGTGGGATAGGGTAACTGAGTAAGGTGGGGGTGGGATTCTATTTACTGTAATTCACACAGAGCTTCCATTTGATTGGCTCCTCTTCCCCACAAATAGAGGGGCTGTGAGTGGTGCAGCAGGTACTGAGTGTGGGACTCTTGCTCTCTTAGGGGCCGGTGACCTTCGAGGCGGTGATGCTGGAGAACTATGAGAATGTGACCTCACTGGGTAAGGATTCCTGTCCCCTCGATTCTTAGAAGGGGAAATAAAGACTTATGGTTCATACCAACCCCACAATGCCACCTCCCCTCTGCCCTGTTTTGGCATCACCCTAATATGCCATTGACACACACACTGCCAGAGACCCTCCCCTGCTGCAGAACACTTTGGGAACAGAGCACAGGAGCAGTATAACACAGTGACAAATATCTCCAGTTTGTACAATTAAAACTGAGGGTTAGGTGTGGCATAAGTAACAGAAGGTTCCTACCCCCGTCCGTCTCTTCAAACCCTGAGCCTGCTCCACCCAGACCAGAATGTGCTTAGGGAGTAACAAGCAGGCATCTGGAGTCAGAGCTGCTGGTCCAGGGTTACTTATCACACAGACACTCAGTACATCCTTGAATGCTGGCTGGGGGTATCCAGACAAGGGAGCACCAGCAGCAGAACATCAAAACTCACCCAGGATTCGAGATGACACAAGTCCTGACTGGTCTGGATTCCCCCCCAACATGTGAAAATGGCCTAGGTTGGTTGAGACATGGAGAATCTTGCTCCTCCATCACCATGTGTAACAGCCACAATCTCTCTTCTCCTCAGGCTCCTTGGATCTTGGAGTCCCTCATCGACAAAGTCACATGACCCTGATTCTTATTTTTCACATTCTGCTTTTCCAGACTAATTAGATTCTGTTGCTCCTGAATTCTAGCTTCTAATTTCCCAGTGTTCTCCACAACCAGGTTCTGGCAGTAAGTGGGTAGGGACATGATCCCTGCCCATCCTGGCTAATGGCCATTCATGGACTTATATTCCATTAATTTATCTTGTTCTTCTTTGAACCCTCTTCTAGTCTTGGCCTTCCACCATCCTCTGGCAAAGAGTTTCACAGGTTGACTGTGTATTGTGTGACGGAATAATTCTTTGGGATTTTTAAACCTGCTGTCTATTACTTTCATTGGGTGACTACTAGTTCCTGTGTTAGGTGGAGGAGTAAATAACACTTCCTTATTTACTTTCTCCACAGCAGTCTTGATTTTATAGACTTCTATTATATCTCCCTTGTGTCAGCTGAAAAATCCAGTGTTTTAAATCTCTCCTCATACAGAAGCTGTTTCATACCCCTAATCATTTTTGTTGCCTTTTTCTGAACCTTTTCAAATTCCAATATATCTCTTTTGAGACGGGATGATGATCTCTGTGTGCAGTATTCAAGATGTGGGTGAACCATGGATTTATGTAGCAGCAATATGATATTTTCTGTCTTATGATCTATTCCTTTCTTAATGATTCCCAACATTCTGTTCACTCTTTCGACTGCCTCTGCACATTGAGTTGATATTTTCAGAGAACTATCCACAATAACGCCAGGATCCTTCTCTTGAGGGGAAACAACTAATTTAGATCCCCTCATTTTGTATGTACCGTATATACTCGAGTATAAGCCGAGTTTTTCAGCCCACTTTTTGGGCTGAAAAAAGCCTCCTCGGCTTATACTCGAGTCAACCCGGTAAAAAAAAAAAAAAAAAAAGCCTCGCTCTCCCGTCCCCGCCGCGCGGGCGGGCTGCCGGGAGCGTCCCGGTTCCCCCCTCCCCGCCGCGGGCGGGCTCCCGGCAGGGACAGGACGGGTCGCGCCCGCAATGGCCGGGGCTCCCCCCGTGACAGGCCGCGGCACGGAGCTGCCGGGCCCAACCGCCCCGGGATCCTCCCGAGCCAGCCCTGCTACCGCGCAGCGGGGGGCGTTCCCCCCCCCCGGGGAGGGGTGAGTGCAGGGCCCGGCCCGGGCGGCGGGCTCGGGGGGGGAAACTACAGAACCCAAACCACCAAAAAAGAAAGCTGCTTTGGATTGTTATTGAGCAGAGCCCATCATCAGCATGGATGCTTGTCCCCTAGAATGGTGATTGTAGAATGAAGGGACATATGAATCTTTAGCGCATCTGGCATGTAAATATCTTGCAACATGGGCTACAACAGTGCCATGTTCTCACTTACAGGTGTCATTGTAAACAAGCAGCTTGCAGCATTTTCTCCTGCAAATGTAAACAAACTTCTTTGAGCAATTGACTAAACAAGAAGTAGGACTGAGTGCACTTGTAGGCTCTGAAGTTTTACATGGTTTTATTTTTGAATGCAGTTTTTTGGTACACAATTCTACATTTGTGAGTTTAACTTTCGTGATTAAGAGATTCACCTAATACAAGTCCTGTAGTGCAATTAAAGTAGTACTATTTCTTCTGTTTTTTATAGTGCAAATACTTGTAACCAAAAATGTTTATAAAATGAACTGTATAAATGGCTGTACACGTCGTATTCTGTGTTTTAATTTAAATCAATATATTTGAAAACACAGAAAATGTCCAAAAATATTTAAACGGTATTCTTTTATTTAACAGTGTGATTAATCACGATTAATTTTTTTTAATTGCTTGACAGTCCTGATTAAAAGATTACAGAACATGCCTCATACTAGTGATAAACTCATGGAGTTCAAGCTATTTAGCACTTACCAAAGAGAAGGTTAAGAGATTACTTGATTACAGTCTATAAGTACCTACATGGGAATAAATATTTAATGATGGGCTCTTCAGTCTGGCAGAGAAAGGTATAATATGATCCAGTGAATGAAAGTTGAAGCTAGACAAATTCAGACTGGAAATAAAGTGCACATATTTAACAGCGAGGGTAACTAACCATTGGAACAATTTACCAAGGGTTGTGGTGGATTGTCCCTCAATGGCAACTTTTAAATCAAGATTAGTTTTTTTTCCTAAAAAATCTGCTCTAGGAATTACTTTGGGAAAATCCTCTGGCCTGTCTTCTATAATAACTGAGGTGATCACAGTGGTCCTGTTTGGCCTTGGAATCTATGAATCTGTAATGGATCACACACTTGTTAGTTCTCTCTGACAAGGGACATATTCCCAGTCATTACTCCCTGTATGTGGTCTTCTCTTGTCTAGAACTTGTAACTGTCTTAAGATCCATCTCATTGTCTTTGTGTTCATCACTCAAGCTGTGGCTTTCTGGTTGCTGGTCCTGGTAACTTTATCTAAATCTTTCCTAGCTTCTCTTTCTCTTCAGCTGCTTGTCATTTGCCAATAGTGACTCCTAATTAGGGGGCATGTGGAGTGTGAGGACAGGTTAATTTTCATGTGTGAGAAGGTAATTTACAGATACAGGTCCCCCAGACTGGAGGATTCTTTTCCCTCTGGGATTGCTCCGTAAAGGTGACATTTTAAAAGTTTTAGTTGTTTGTCAGTGGACGCATACTTGAGTGTGTGGTGCCATCTGGGTTTTTATACAGGCACTGGACTCCACCAAAACCTCCATCGGAGAACTCCCTTTGTCCTTAAGGGTGACTCATACCCAGTAATTATCCATTAAAAGAAGACAGATAAGAAGAAACTTGCCTCATTATTACACTCAGCATTGCTGTACATTGATTTTATCATCAAGGTTTTTCCTTGGGTGGCTTAATGTCGGTCATTCATTGATATTAAGTATCTCAGTGGTTGTGTATATAACAACTGTCTCTTTTCAGTCCCCAGGAGCTGAGGATACTTTAGCTAAGAAAACAGAGAGATCATCTAAAGATGCCAAGACTGAGCCAGATAAAGCAGTAAGTATTGCAAAGCTATACAAAAGCTCTATCAAACTGGCTATTGAAAGGGTCACATTTTAGAATCTATTAATTCATATTGAGCTCTGGGAGTCTGCAGTGGGGGCTGAGAGCCACTGAATCAAAGTATAAACTGTGTATATAATGGAAACCACTTGATGCCAGGGAGTGCGGCAGCACCCCTAGTTCCAGCACCTATGGGAGTCTGTCACCTGAGGATTGCTGTGATTTAAAAGCTAATGGTTTTCGATGACTCTCAAGTTGCGGGATGCTAAAGCGGGTATATTAAAGCTGTGTTTCAAACCGTGGGTTGTGAAACAGTACTAGGTCGCAGCATGTAAGGCACGTGGTCCCCTTGCTCTGGTCAGCAGCGCAGATCAGGTCGTTAAACATCCTATCAGTGGTGCTGCCCAGCTAAGGCAGGCTAATGCCTACCTATTCCGATACCGTGCTCTGCTGTGGTCTACACCACCACACCCCTGGCTCATCGTCCCAATCTCTTTGCCCAGCCAGTCCCCATTTTCTCTCCCCACACTCCAGACCTGTTTCCACTCCTGGCTCCCGGTCACTTTCTCTCTCCCCTCCCATCTTTAGTCCGAGGTTTACCAGGCTTCTTGTCCCAATCTCCTTTTATGTGGTCTGTCCCCTTTGCATTCAAATCCGGCACCTTCCCATTCCTTTCTGACTGGGCACCAGCAGAGGGGATATTGAAAGTGCAGGAGAGACAGGCTTTCCTGCCCTCAGTTCTGATGCTTGTGTTTCAAGCTGAATGGTTTGAATACTACCTTTAAGAGAGCTTTGTTCATTTAGAAGTCTATCTTAACACCTAGACCTCAATTTGCTAACCATGCTTGTTTGAGATTAGAATTCTAGACTAGACTTTGTAGGTGCTTCTCTCTTCTCAGAATTTTAATATTCCTCTTGTTAATTATCCCCAAAAGACTGAGCACTGGGCAAATTCCTTCAAAATTCTTTATTAGAGGAAAGTCTGTTCTGTCACCAGCAAGTAGTGATGTCCTGGTATCTATAATAGATTTTCTAAAATGAAAGTAAACCTAGTCTGAGCAGTAACAAGCTGGAAGCATTTGGATAATATCTGGCAGGCAATATCTGGCAGGCAATCTTCAGCGTCTGTTGGAAAATTGATGCCTTCTGGTTATTGCTTATCACCTTGCTTGTGATCAGAGAAAGTAAAATTGTGTTTTTGTGTGCTCTTGGTCTGGATTAAGTGAGTAGTTTTGTTCTCAAATGGGCATTTCCATAGCATGACTGACTTTTTTTTAGATCTTAAAAATAACTTGGAGACTTGTGACAAAAGTGAGGGACTCAGGCCTTAGGCAGACCTTCTGAAGCATATGGTGCTGTTTATGGGGAAAGTGGCTATAGAAGGTGGATAGGTATGTCATTTAACCCTAAGGCAAAACACATTGAAAAGGTCTGTCCTGGTTTATGGATGACTGTTGAAACTTTTGGCAGTAGTGTGTTTAATATCCTGTCACTTTTGGCCACATCTATAGTGTCTGTTGTTTGTTGCTACACAAGCTATGTTGCTCTGGAACTGGTCATTTGGATCATTCTTTAAGTCACATTTAATGATGTTCTTCCAGTGGAGAATTTTTACTGGCAAATTATCTGGAATATATATTAAAACAGTTTGACTGAATCAAAGAAAGCATAGCTGCTCTTAGTTCCATAGAGCTTGGTATGGCCATTTTCCATAAATATTAAGGTTCAGAATTATTCTTTTGATAGTGTGACTTATTCACACTCCATTCATATAATGGAAGTCCTACATTAAAGTATACAATTTACCAGCCAAAATTCTCTGTCCTAGGACATTCCTTTGTGGCTGAATATAAGAGGTTGGAGAGAGAGTCAGAGAATTCTCCAAAGGTGGTAGTAAGCTCTAAGTGCAATGGAAATGAGCTGTATTTCAAGTGTTTACTGTTCACTTAACCCAGAGAGACATTCATTCACAGAATGTGCTAAAGGGTTTATATTGATATACAGATCTGAGCAAACCCTAGGTCTATATGTAAAAATCAAGCATAGCAATGTTGTTCTAATTAGGATAGTAGTGCCCTTTGGAGGATTTTGGGGTAATGGGTGAGTTAGAATACTTCCAAGAAAAGGAATGCTGAAGGGTTTCTTTTGTTTTTTAATGTAGTGCCCAGTCTGTTGGACTTGATGATTTATAGGGGGAAAAGGGGCTATAACAAACTGCTAATATCTTGCAATACATGTATGTGTTGTATACCCTTTCTGTTGAGTGGGAGATACATTTTATCACAACGGCCAGTGAGTAATATGAGAAGTCCAGTAAATAGACATTGGTCCAATTTATATCCCATTGAGACCCTGAATAATAGGGTGCAATGTCTAACTACTTTTCTTCCCAGGTTATAAAGGCATATTGTCAGTGTATTACTTTTTCCTTGAGTTTCCAGTTAACTACTAACTTTCAGACCACCTAAGAGTATTAAATCACTGAGCCAGTGATTGGATCCTGAACATATCTTGTGCCCAGCCGTGTTCACAGCTCTGCCATGCCATTATATTTGGCATGAGAGCTTTGTGTATCATGTTGACTTGTGAGGGCAGTGGAGCTCAACGGAAAGGCTGTGGTCATTGACAAAGGATTTTCAAAATGTCCCAGCGTTAACTTTCTCATTAATGCGGTGGTTGAACAGCATTGCCCATGTGGATCAGAAGAGGGATTTAAAAGCAAAAGTGGCACAGTATCTCTCCCGAGCATATTCTCCTCTGGGATCTGTTAGATTTCCAACAATCAGCATTATTTTTGTGCCTCTTACAATATAAATACAGCCATCAAATGAGTGTAGCTGCTGATACTGGTAGCCTGAATAGGAGATTTAGACTATTTAAACTTTCCCAAGCAAATACAAGTAAGACCTCACAAAACTTGCAAGTATTTGTACTTACTACTTGGGCTAAGTCTGAAATTAATTTTTCCAGACTAGTTTGAAATCTATCTATCTATCTATATAAAAGTCAAATGGTGTATGTGTGCGTGGATGTATGCGTGGATGTACGCTTACTCCTTCCACACCGTTTGAGCTAGAGACTTGAAATTTGGTACAGTTAGAGGTCTTAGGGTCCTAATGACCGTAAGGGTTGAAAATTTTTCAAATCTCACCTCTGACGCCCCCCCAGGGGTGAAATTCTTTAAAGGCCAATCACATCAGCTGGGCAGCTGCTGTTCTCTGTGACATAGTTCTGATGTCATAATACCCCCTCCAACAGACACCGCACTCGCTCAGCTCTCTGCCCCCTCCCCACCTCCGACGGACCCGAGTTGGGTTTGGTCGGAGGGTAAGTGAGGTGGGGGTGTTGGGTTTGGTCAGGGGGTGAGGTGGGGGTGTCGGGTTTGGTCGGGGGGTAAGTGAACCGGGGGTGTTGGGTTTGGGCTTGGGGGGTGGGAAGGTGTCTGGGTGGGTGAGGTGTGGGTGTTGGGGTTGGTCAGGGGGTGTTGGGTTTGGTGGGGGGAGTAAGGTGGGGGTGTTGGTTTGTTTGGGGGGGTGAGGAGGGAGGTCGGGGTTGGTTGAGGGGTAAGTGAGGTGTGGGTGTCGGGTTTGTTTGTGGTGGTAGGTAGGGGTGTCGGGTTTGGTTGGGGGGGGAAGTGAGGTGGATGTGTCAGGTTTGGTCTACGGGGGAAGCTGATAGGAACCTAGTTTTCTTTTTTCCATATGATTCACCTTGGTATACACTTAATTTTCACTCACGATGGTACTACATTTCACTTAAAAATCATGTCTGAAATGAGAGAAAGGTAGAATATCAAATGTCTCAATAAGCATACAGTTGTTTGCTACAGCTTCCTTTCCTTCACAGCACTGTGACTTTCCATGTAACACCCAGAAGATGACAATGTGAATGCAACCATTCAAGCATGTATGCGAAGAATCTGATGGTGCACTAAAACTCTCTACTAATGCTGGTGCCTGCTACTGCGATAAGGGAAGTGCCTTGAAACAATGTGATTTATTTACAAAGTAAGAGTATTCCTTAGGTTTTCTAATATCAGCGAAAACTGTGATTTCAGAGCACAAAAGTTCTGACAGAGAAGTGGCTAGGCGCATGGCCGTTTGCCCGCACTGCCCCAGTGCAGGGGCTGCCATTGACTCCAGCCATTAGGCAGCACTGCCCCCGTCGAGGGGCTGTCATTGACTCCGGCCATTGGGCCACACTGACCCAGCGGAGGGGCGGCCATTGGTCCGCACTGCCCCAGAGGAGGGGCGACTGTTGACCCCGGCCATTGGGCCACACTACCCCAGCGGAGTGGCTGTTATTGACTCTGGCACTTAGGCCGCACTGCCCCAGTCAAAGGGCTGCCATTGACTCCGGCCCTTAGGCCACACTGCCCCAGCGGAGGGGCTGTTATTGACTCCGGCCATTGGTCCGCAGTGCCCCTGAGGAGGGGCGGTTATTGACTTCGGCTGTTAGGCCGCACTGCCCCAGCGGAGGGGCTTTTATTGACTCCGGCCCTTAGGCCGCACTGCCCCAGCGGAGGGGCTGTTATTGACTCTGGCCATTGCTCCGCAGTGCCCCTGAGCAGGGGCGGTTATTGACTTTGGCTGTTAGGCCGCGCTGCCCCGGCAAAGGGGCCGTCAGGGACTCAGGCCACTAGGCCGTACTGCCCCCACCCGGGGGCTCGAACCCTGACAGTGTTAAATCTTTAAAGTGTTCAAAAATGGTGAGAAAAGTACGATCCATATTAAGCAGTTAAAATGAACTAAGTAAGGGGGGTGGGAAGTGTAGAATATAGAAATGCCAATTCAAGTACCAAAACAGGAGACGTGGTTAATGGACAGGTTTGCTTCTTACCTAGCTCTTTCACTAGTGTCCTTCCTGGCTTTCATATATGGAGGGATAAGCATTTTCTCAGCTGAGACACTGTTTTCAGATTCCTCTTGTCCTGACATGAGAGTTCTGAGAGAAGCATTTAGGATATTTTTAAAGAAATGTTATAGACTCAATTGGTGTACAAATAGCATATCTAATGCACTTACTAACTAGAGGTGGTAGGTTGCTCAGTAATGAAGAACCTTGAAAGATAAACAAGATAGGTTACAATTTGGCAAAGTACAGGACAGTTGTTCCTATGCATAGCTAGAGTTAACTAAAAAGACGAACATCTTCACTTAAACATGGTCTAAGGAGATAAAGAGAAATTCTTAGGAGAACGGGGCAACAGAGATGGAGAGTTGGTATCAGGCTCAAGTCTGCTCTGGTCTGTAGGGATTCAAAGGGATCCCCATCCAATAAGTTAAATTGCCTATTCATAGGAATGGACTGGTGGTCTCAGTCTATTGCCACAACTGATAACTTGGACAGTCACAGGACAGAGGGCAGAGGGAAATCAAGGACAGATTGAGCGCTAATGGCGGTGGGAGGGGGGAGCAGGGGGCAGTCGCCGTGGTGAGGCCGTGGGTGGTCTTTGGGGCGGGCCGGAGGACGGGCAGGCAGCAGGGGGGCCGCACCTGCGGGAGATGGGGAGAGGGTGAGCGCCTGGCCCCCTGCCCCATAGCAATCCCAGAGCCCACCAAGCACAGAGCCCAGCCCCACAGCACCCACCGAGTCCAGCCCCCCATGGTGCCCAACACTGACAGCGCCCTGCCCCCTCACCGTCTCTCCCCCCCCCCCCCCCCCCCACAGCCCCATGGCGCCCCGGCAGATTCACCTCCCTCCTGCCGGACTTGGGAGGGGAGTGGGGGCTGATGGGTTAGAGCGGGGAGGGGGGTCTGGGAGCCAGGACTCCTGGGTTCTCTCCCCAGCTCTAGGAGGAGAGGGGGGGCTGGTGGGTTAGAGCGGAGGGGGCGCTGGGAGCCAGGACTCCTGGGTTCTCTCCCCGGCTCTGGGAGGGGAGTGGGGGATAGTGGTTAGAGCAGGGTGGCGGGCAGCCAGGACTCCTGGGTTCTCCCGGCACTCACCTGGTGGGGGCTCTTGGGGTGCGACTACGCGGGGGCGTCTTTGGTAAGTGGCGGCAGGGTTAGGGTTTTGTGCCGCTGGGCCTCCCGCAGCCAGTTCTCGGCCTCCTTTCGGCATCTGTCAGCCTCCCTCTTGCAGTTGATGGCCTCCCGTTCACACTCCGCCGCCCACCTGCGGAGAAGGGGGGGTGTCGGAGCTCCATGGTGGGGGGTAGCCTGGCCCGGGGAACCCGCCGCCCTGCCCCAGAGGTGGGTGCATCTCGGGGCCGGGTACTTAGGGCACCCGCCGCCCCGCCCCAGAGGTGGGCGCATCTCGGGGCCGGGTCCTTAGGTCACCCGCCGCCCCGCCCCAGAGGTGGGCGCATCTCGGACCCGGGCGAGGGCTCTTGGGGTGCGACTATGCGGGGGCGTCTTTGGTAAGTGGCGGCAGGGTTAGGGTTTTGTGCCGCTGGGCCTCCCTCAGCCAGTTCTTGGCGTCCTTTCGGCATCTGTCAGCCTCCCTCTTGCAGTTGATTGCCTCCCATTCACACTCCGCCGCCCACCTGAGGTGGGCGCATCTCAGCGCTGGGCGAGGGGTCCCCGGGTCACCTGCCGCCCCGCCCCAGAGGTGGGCGCATCTCAGCGCCGGGCGAGGGGTCCCCGGGTCACCTGCCCCCCCGCCCCAGAGGTGGGCGCATCTCAGCGCCGGGCGAGGGGTCCCCAGGTCACCCGCCGCCCCGCCCCAGAGGTGGGCGCATCTCGGAGCCGGGCGAGGGGTCCCCGGGTCACCTGCCGCCCCGCCCCAGAGGTGGGCGCATCTCAGCGCCGGGCGAGGGGTCCCCGGGTCACCTGCCCCCCCGCCCCAGAGGTGGGCGCATCTCAGCGCCGGGCAGGGGTCCCCAGGTCACCCGCCGCCCCGCCCCAGAGGTGGGCGCATCTCGGAGCCGGGCGAGGGGTCCCCGGGTCACCCGGCGCCCCGCCCCAGAGGTGGGCGCATCTCCGCGCCGGGCGAGGGGTCCCTGGGTCCCCCGCCCCCCCGCCCCAGAGGTGGGCGCATCTCAGCGCCGGGCGAGGGGTCCCCAGGTCACCCGCCGCCCCGCCCCAGAGGTGGGCGCATCTCAGCGTCGGGCGAGGGGTCCCGGGTCCCCTGGTTCCTCTGCTCCTCGTCCTCAAACAGCCGCCGCCGCTGCTCCTCGTGGTGCACCAGTAACTGCGCCATCTCCCAATTATGCTGTATGTTCAGTTCCAGCATCTCCTTCCTGTGGCGGGGGGAGGGCCGGGGTGAGTGGCGGGCGCGGCCCCCCGGTGGGGGAGGGATTGGGGGGTGGCGGGGCGCTGGGGGGGGTGGGTACCTTTGCTGCTTCTCAAGGGCGACCACCTGGCGCAGGGTGTCCCTCTGCAACCGCGCCAGCCGCTCCATTACCAGCTGCGCCGGCGCCCCCTTCCGCTCTGCCGGGCTCAGGGGGATGGGTGGCGGACGAGACCGGCCCCGTTGGCCGCCCCTCGGAGCCAGCTGGGCGTCTGCCGGGCCTCCCGCTGCATGGCCCCCTGGGAAGGGGAAGGACCCGGGTGACCGCCAGCCCCCCACTCATCTCCCAGAGCCGTGGAGAGAACCCAGAGTCCTGGCTCCAACCACTAGCCCTCACTCCCCAGGGGGGCTGAGAAGGGGGGTGGAGGAGAGAAGGGGAGGGACTGGCAGTGTCCATCCCCCTCCACCAAGGGGATAATAACCTAATACTGCCGGCCGTGCAAGGCAAAACAACACGTGGGGAGGGGGGGGTAGTTGAGCGCCCTTGGGCATTGGAATTAGCTGGGGGGTGCCCCCATCCGGTACACCCAGGGGCCGGGCCCTGGAAAACGGGCAGAGGGAAACAAAAACAAATCTTCTTTATTTAGAAAAATAACAAACAGCCCCCCAACGGGGGGGGGGGAATAACTTAGAGTAACAGAACACAAGGCGGAGGGGGGGGCAGCCCCGCCCCACATCTGCCGCCCGGGCGCCAACACAACATGGCAACCGGGGCTGAGAACAGGGGGTGCAAGGTGCGGGCACCAGGATTCCCGCCGGGACCCCACTTCATCTCCACACGGTCGCCTTCCGCCCGCCCTTGGCGGGGCCGTCGGTCTTCTTGGGGACGGGACGGGCGCTGGGGGCCCCCCACCTGTGGGAGACGGGGGGAGGGTGAGCGCCCGGCCCCCTGCCCCATAGCAATCCCAGAGCCCACCAAGCACAGAGCCCAGCCCCACGGCACCCCCCGGCGGCCAGAACCCACCAAGTCCAGCCCCCCATGGTGCCCAACACTGACAGCGCCCTGCCCCCTCACCGTCCCCCCCCATACCCACAGCCCCATGGCGCCCCGGCCCCCGGCAGACTCACCTCCCTCCTGCCGGCCTCGGGAGGGGAGTGGGGGCTGGGAGCCCAGACGCCTGGGTTCTCTCCCCGGCTCTGGGAGGGGAGTGGGGGATAGTGGTTAGAGCAGGGTGGTGGGCAGCCAGGACTCCTGGGTTCCCCCGGCACTCACCTGGTGGGGGCTGGCATTCGAGCCTGGCAGCAGGGGCACTATTTTCCGCCGCTGGGCCTCCAGCTGGCAGCTCTCTCCTACAGTTTTCCAAAATCGCATCTCTTGAAAAGTTTGGGCAGCCTTCCTCTCGCAATCCGCCGCCAACTTGTGGAGAAGGGGGGGGTGTCGGAGCTCCACGGTGGGGGGTAGCCTGGCCTGGGGAACCCGCCGCCCCGCCCCAGAGGTGGGCGCATCTCTGCGCCGGGTCCCTAGGTCACCCGCCGCCCCGCCCCAGAGGTGGGCGCATCTCAGTGCCGGGCAAGGGGTCCCCGGGTCACCAGCCACCCCACCCCAGAGGTGGGCGCATCTCGGCGCTGGGTGAGGGGTCCCCGGGTCCCCTGGTACCTCCTTTCGTGCTGCTGCACGAGTTTCTCCTTCTCTTCCCTGTGGCCTGATATCATTTTCTGTCGGTTTAATTCATATTCTGTTTCCAACTTGAGCAGCTCATTGCTGTGGCGAGAGGAGGGCCGGGGTGAGCGGCAGGCGCGGCCCCCCGGTGGGGGAGGGATCGGGGGGTGGCGGGGTGCTGGGGGGGGGTACCTTTGCCTTTCTTCAAGCACCTCAATCTGGTGCTGGTAGTTTTTTGCTCTGTGTCTGAGCCATACAGTTGATTGGTGTGCCAGTGGTATGGATGTTCTGCCTCTCGTCCACTGGGGCCTTGTGGGGCCAGCCTCTCGCTGCACGGCCTCCTGGGAAGGGGAAGGACCCGGGTGACCTCCAGCCCCCCACTCGCCTTCCAGAGCCAGGGAGAGAACCAAGGAGTCCTGGCTCCAGCCACTAGCCCTCACTCCCCAGGGGGGCTGAGAATGGGGGTGGAGGAGAGAAGGGGAGGGAGTGGCACTGTCCATCCCCCTCCACCAAGGGGATAACAACCTACTACTGCCGGCCGTGCAAGGCAAAAGAACACCGGGAGGGGGGGGGGTAGTTGAGCGCCCTTGGGCATTGGAATTACCTGGGGGGTGCCCCCCATCCGGTACGCCCAGGGGCCGGGCCCTGGAAAACGGGCAGAGGGAAACAAAAACAAATCTTCTTTATTTAGAAAAATAACAAACAGCCCCCCAACGGGGGGGGGAAATAACTTAGAGTAACAAAACACAAGGCGGGGGGGCAGCCCCGCCCCACATCTGCCCCCCGGGCACCAACACAAAATGGCAACCGGGGCTGAGAACAGGGGGTGCAAGGTGCGGGCACCAGCATTCCCGCCGGGACCCCACTTCATCTCCACACGGTCGCCTTCCGCCCGTCCTTGGCAGGGCCGTCGGTCTTCTTGGGGAAGGGCCGGGCGCCGGGGGGCCCCCACCTGCGGGAGACGGGGGGAGGGTGAGCGCCCGGCCCCCTGCCCCATAGCAATCCCAGAGCCCACCAAGCACAGAGCCCAGCCCCAAAGCACCCCCAGGCGGCCAGAACCCACCAAGTCCAGCCCCCCATGGTGCCCAACACTGACAGCGCCCTGCCCCCTCACTGTCCCCCCAACACACAGCCCCATGGCACCCCGGCCCCCGCCAGACTCACCTCCTGCCTGCCGGCCTCGGGCAGCCGGGGGTTGAGGTTCCTGGGGGTGGCTGGGTTCCCGTGGCCCCCGTCGCCCTTCACGTCAGGCCTGGGGGGCAGCAGACAGGACTGGAGCTCGGGGCCGAGAGAACCCAGGAGTCCTGGCTCCCAGCCCCCCCTGCTCTAACCCACCAGCCCCCCCTCCCCTCCCAGAGCCGGGGAGAGAACCCAGGAGTCCTGGCTCCCAGCCCCCCCTGCTCTAACCACTAGACCCCACTCTCCTCCCAGAGCTGGGGAGAGAACCCAGGAGTCCTGGCTCCCAGCCTGGAGTGGGGGGTCGACGTGGGGATCCCCCCAACACCTGGATCCATAGCCTAAGGTTTGTGGGGCAGGTGAACAACAGCAGGTGTTGGACTCCACCTCCCAGCATGCAACGCGGGGTCCAGCAGTGCACCCTGGGAGTTGTAGTCCCGCGGGGGGGGGGTCTCCCGGGGCGGGCGCGGTGCCAGCCTTACCCGTCGCCGGAGCGCAGGGAGGCGTAGAGCTCCTCGGAGGAGGGGGCCGCCCGGCCCCTGGCCTGGTACAGCCGCAGCAGGCGGGAGGCCTCGGCCATCTGCCAGGGGGACAGGAACCCCCCCTCGCCCCCTGGGAGAGAGACGGGGTGAGCTGGGGGGGCAGGAGCTGGCCCCAGGGAGGCAATAGGGGGCGCTGTGGGGCAGGGGGTGCTCTCCCTTGGCAGGCAGGGCTGGCCCCAGGGGGTGCTGTGGGGCAGGAGTGGGAGGGTCAGCAGGGGGCACCCCTTGAGAGACAGGGCGGTGCTAGGGGGCAGGGAGTGGGGCAGGGGGCTCAGCAGGGGGCGCTCTCCCCTGGTAAGCAGGGCTGGCCCCAGGGGGGCGCTAGGGGGCGCTGTGGGGCAGGGAGCTGAGTGCCATGGGGCAGGGGGAACTCCCCGGCTGGGCGCCATGGGGGGGAATGGGGGGCTCACCGGCCGGGCGCTGCGGGGGTCTCGGCGGCTCCAGGCCCCGCTGCCCGTAGCTGGCTTTGGCGAGCGGCACCTTGGTCTTCTGCACGGCAGCGGGGGGGATCCATGGGGCGCCGTGGGGCCAGAGCGTCTCCCACGGCGCTGGGGGGTCCTCCTGGGCCAAGCCTGCAGGGAGAGGAGATGGGGGGGTCGCAGGGGTGCTGGGATGCCTGGGGGGGGCTGCTCCCAGGAGCTGGGGGGGGGTGGGCCGGGGGGCGCCCCCGGCCCCCTACCTGGCCCAGCGGAGTCATCGAGCTGCGGCTCCAGCGGCCGGAAGCCCGGCTGGCTCGGGACACTCTGGTAGATCAGCTGCGCCGGGCGCCGGGGGCAGGAAGCGCTCGGGGCCCCGCCCCGCTGGCAGGGAGCCGCGCTGGGCGACGGGCTGCAGGGGCACGGCCGGGGCGAAGGCCCAGCCCCCCGCCTCGCCGTCCCCGGACCCCCCGCTCCGGGGGTCCCCCGGCCAGCCCTCCGGCTTCCTGGGCGGGGCGGGGCTGTGGGGCTGGCAGGGGCGCTCTGCCGAGGAGGAGACAGGAGGCTGTCGGGGGCAGAGAAAGGCGGGGGGTTAAAGACCGGCTGTGGGGAGCCAGGACTCCTGGGTTCTCTCCCTGGCTCTGGGAGGGAAGTGGGGGGGCTGGGAGCCAGGACTCCTGGGTTCTCTCCCCGGCTCTGGGAGGGGAGTGGGGGATAGTGGTTAGAGTGGGGTGGCAGGCAGCCAGGACTCCTGGGTTCCCCCGGCACTCACCTGGCGGGGGCCTTTGGGGGGGGACTGTGCGGGGGCGTCTCCGGTCAGTAGCCGCAGGGCCTCGTTCCAGTGCGACTCCATCATGGCCTGGAGCCGGGCCACCATGTTGGCCCGCTGGGCCTCCAGCCGCCTCGTCCCAACCTGCAGCTCCCGCGCCGCCTCCTCCTGCCTGTCCAGCCTGCGGAGAAGGGGGAGTGTCGGGGCTCCACGGTGGGGGGTAGCCTGGCCTGGGTTACCTGCCGCCCCAGAGGTGGGCGCATCTCGGAGCCAGGCGAGGGGTCCCCGGGTCACCCGCCGCCCCGCCCCAGAGGTGGGCGCATCTCAGCGCCGGGCGAGGGGTCCCCGGGTCACCCGCCGCCCCGCCCCAGAGGTGGGCGCATCTCGGTGCCGGGCGAGGGGTCCCCGGGTCACCCGCCGCCCCGCCCCAGAGGTGGTGTCATCTCGGTGCCGGGCGAGGGGTCCCCGAGTCACCCGCCACCCCACCCCAGAGGTGGGCGCATCTCGGTGCTGGGCGAGGGGTCCCTGGGTCACCTGCCGCCCCGCCCTAGAGGTGGGCGCATCTCGGCGCTGGGCGAGGGGTCCCTGGGTCACCAGCCACCCCGCCCCAGAGGTGGGCGCATCTCAGTGCCAGGCGAGGGGTCCCCGGGTCACCCGCTGCCCCGCCCCAGAGGTGGGCTCATCTCGGTGCCGGGCGAGGGGTTCCGGGTCCCCTGGTACCTCAGCTCGTAGTTGTCAACCAGCCGCCGCTGCCGCTCCTCGCGCTCCGCCAGCTCTGCCCGGAACTGCGCCAGCTGACTGCCCAGCTCCCGCTCGTGGTGCCCGCTCAGCTCCAGCAGCTGCTTCCTGTGGCGGGGGGAGGGCCGGGGTGAGCGGTGGGCGCGGCCCCCCGGTGGGGGAGGGATCGGGGGGTGGCGGGGCGCTGGGGGGGTACCTGTGCTGCTCCAGCAGGGCGCCCGCCTGGCGCAGGCCGTCCTCGAGCACCTGCGCCAGCCACTCCGTCACCTGCTGCTCCAGCGCCACCTTCAGCTCCGCCTTCTGGGCCTCGCATCGCGCCTAGGGGCACAAGGGGGCGGCTGGCAGAGGGGACCGGCCCCGCTCCATTGCCCGCCCCCCCCTCCCAGCCTGCCAATCCCCGCCCTGGGGCCAGGGGCGGAGCCGGCGCCCCCTAGAGGGGCCGGGCCCCGTTACCTTCACCAGGCTGATCTCCATCTGCAGCCCGTCCCGCTCGCTCCGCGCCGCCTCCCGCTCGCTCTCCAGCCGCTGGACCTCGGCCTGCGCCGCCGCCAGGGCCTGCTGGGCATCCGCCGCCCGCTGGGCCTCCACCCGCCCCCAGCACTCACGCGAGGAGGGCAGTGGTGCTGTCGCTCTCGGAGTCCTCGTCCTTCTGCTCCGCCAGGCCGAGGGCGTCCCCTGCTGGAGAAAGGGGCTGGCAGCTAAGGGGCACGGACCACCAGCCCGTCCCACCCCACGGGCCGCGCGTGCACCACCCCCAAGTAGGAGTGGGGGCTAGTGGATAGAGCGGGGGGGCTGGGAGGCAGGACGCCTGGGTTCTCTCCCCGGCTCTGGGAGGGGAGTGGGGGATAGTGGTTAGAGCAGGGTGGTGGGCAGCCAGGACTCCTGGGTTCCCCCGGCACTCACCTGGTGGGGGCTGGCATTTGAGCCTGGCACTCTTTTATGCCGCTGGGCCTCCAGCTGCCAGCCCTCTGCGATACTTTTCCAAAAGTTCATTTCTTGAAAAGATTGGGCAGACTTCCTCTCGCAATCCGCCGCCAACCTGCGGAGAAGGGGGGGGGTGTTGGAGCTCCACGGTGGGGATTAGCCTGGCCTGGGGAACCCGCCGCCCCACCCCAGAGGTGGGCGCATCTCTGTGCCGGGTCCCTAGGTCACCCGCCGCCCCGCCCCAGAGGTGGGCGCATCTCGGCACTGGCCAAGGGGTCCCTAGGTCACCCGCCGCCCCGCCCCAGAGGTGGGCGCATCTCGGCACCGGACGAGGGGTTCCTGGGTCACCAGCCACCCCGCCCCAGAGGTGGGTGCATCTCAGTGCCAGGCGAGGGGTCCCCGGGTCACCCGCCGCCCCGCCCCAGAGGTGGGCTCATCTCGGTGCCGGGCGAGGGGTTCCGGGTCCCCTGGTACCTCAGCTCGTAGTTGTCAACCAGCCGCCGCTGCCGCTCCTCGCGCTCCGCCAGCTCCGCCCGGAACTGCGCCAGCTGACTGCCCAGCTCCCGCTCGTGGTGCCCGCTCAGCTCCAGCAGCTGCTTCCTGTGGCGGGGGGAGGGCCGGGGTGAGCGGTGGGCGCGGCCCCCCGGTGGGGGAGGGATCGGTGGGTGTCGGGGCGCTGGGGGGGTACCTGTGCTGCTCCAGCAGGGTGCCCGCCTGGCGCAGGCCGTCCTCGAGCACCTGCGCCAGCCACTCCGTCACCTGCTGCTCCTGCGCCACCTTCAGCTCCGCCTCCAGCTCCGCCTTCTGGGCCTCGCACCGCGCCTGGGGGCACAAGGGGGCGGCTGGCAGAGGGGACCGGCCCCGCTCCATTGCCCGCCCCCCCTCCCAGCCTGCCAATCCCCGCCCTGGGGCCAGGGGCGGAGCCGGCGCCCCCTAGAGGGGCCGGGCCCCGTTACCTTCACCAGGCTGATCTCCATCTGCAGCCCGTCCCGCTCACTCCGCGCCGCCTCCCGCTCGCTCTCCAGCCGCTGGACCTCGGCCTGCGCCGCCGCCAGGGCCTGCTGGGCATCCGCCGCCCGCTGGGCCTCCACCCGCCCCCAGCACTCACGCGAGGAGGGCAGTGGTGCTGTCGCTCTCAGAGTCATCGTCCTTCTGCTCCGCCAGGCCGAGGGCGTCCCCTGCTGGAGAAAGGGGCTGGCTGCTAAGGGGCACGGACCTCCAGCCCGTCCCACCCCACGGGCCGCGCGTGCACCACCCCCAAGTAGGAGTGGGGGCTAGTGGATAGAGCGGGGGGGCTGGGAGGCAGGACGCCTGGGTTCTCTCCCCAGCTCTGAGAAGGGAGTGGGGGCTAGCGGTTAAAGCAGGGGGGCTGGGAGCCAGGACTCCAGGGTTCTCTCCCCAGCTCTGAGAAGGGAGTGGGGGGGAGCAGGGGGGCTGGGAGCCAGGACTCCAGGGATCCCTGTCCCGGTGCAGAGATGCGGCCACCTCTGGGGCGGGGCGGCGGTCCCGCCTCCAGCCCTGACCCCCAGGGCACTGCGCCACCTACCCCACTCACCCGGGGGCGGCTCGCGGGGAACCTCCAGCATGGTCCGCAGGCGCGACCTCACCGCCTCCATCGCAGTATTCCAAGACTCGCCGGCCTGCCGGTGGGGGAGCCAGCCCGGGACGAGGGGGAGACACCCGGCCCCTAGGCGCCCCGCGCCGGAGGGTGTGGGGCGGGCACCGCGGGGTGTGTAATCCGCGTTCGCACCAAAGCAGATGAGCGCTAATGGCGGTGGGAGGGGGAAGCAGGGGGCGGAGGAGGGGCTGGGTGCGGGGGCACACCCCCCCCGCCCCGACGGACCCAGCTCGGCCAATGGCTGCCCAGGATCTGCTACTCGGGCCTGGGAGGAGGCGGGACGCCGTGGGTCTGCCCAGAGGAGGGCGCGGGGGGCAGGACTTGGGGGGCTGCCCCCCAACCATGGCACGGGGGGGGCTGCAAAAGAGAACAAACTCTTCTTTAGTTAAAAAATAGAACAAACTTTTTATTTACAACAAAAACCAAACGGGGGCAGGAATGTTACAGGCCCCCCTCTTTCCCTCCTTTCGGCCTTGAGTTGTCTTCGGGATGCCTTGGAGGACGGGCAGGCGGAAGGGGGGCTGCACCTGCGGGAGACGGGGGGAGGATGAGCACCCGGCCCCCTGCCCCATAGCAATCCCCCCGGTGCCCAGAGCCCACCAACCGCAGAGCCCAGCCCCACAGCACCCCCCCGGCGGCCAGAATCCACCAAGCCCAGCCCCCCATGGTGCCCAACACTGACAGCACCCTGCCCCCTCACCCTCCCCCCCATACCCACAGCCCCATGGTGCCCCGGCCCCCAGCAGACTCACCTCCCTCCTGCCGGCCTCGGGAGGGGAGTGGGGGCTGGGAGCCCAGACACCTGAGTTCTCTCCCCGGCTCTGGGAGAGGAGTGGGGGCTGGTGGGTTAGAGCAGGGGGGGCTAGGAGCCAGGACTCCTGGGTTCTCTCCCCGGCTCTGGGAGAGGAGTGGGGGCTGGTGGGTTAGAGCAGGGGGGCCTAGGAGCCAGGACTCCTGGGTTCTCTCCCCGGCTCTGGGAGGGGAGTGGGGGATAGTGGTTAGAGCAGGGTGGTGGGCAGCCAGGACTCCTGGGTTCCCCCGGCACTCACCTGGTGGGGGATGGCATTTGAGCCTGGCACTCTTTTATGCCGCTGGGCCTCCAGCTGCCAGCCCTCTCCAATACTTTTCCAAAAGTTCATTTGTTGAAAAGATTGGGCAGACTTTCTTTCACATTCCGCCGCCAACCTGCGGAGAAGGGGGGGTGTTGGAGCTCCACGGTGGGGGGTAGCCTGGCCTGGGGAACCCGCCGCCCCGCCCCAGAGGTGGGCGCATCTCTGTGCCGGGTCCCTAGGTCACCCGCCGCCCCGCCCCAGAGGTGGGCGCATCCCTGTGCCGGGTCCCTAGGTCACCCGCCGCCCCGCCCCAGAGGTGGGCGCATCTCGGCACCGGGCGAGGGGTCCCCGGGTCACCCGCCGCCCCGCCCCAGAGGTGGGCGCATCTCAGTGCCAGGCGAGGGGTCCCCGGGTCACCCGCCGCCCCGCCCTAGAGGTGGGCGCATCTCGGCGCTTGGTGAGGGGTCCCCGGGTCCCCTGGTACCTCCTTTCGTGCTGCTGCACGAGTTTCTCCTTCTCTTCCCTGTGGCCGGATATCATTTTATTTCGCTTTAACTCATATTCTTGTTCCAACTGGAGGAGCTCATTCCTGTGGCGAGAGCAGGGCCGGGCTGAGCGGCAGGCGCGGCCCCCTGGTGGGGGAGGGATTGGGGGGGTGGCGGGGTGCTGGGGGGGGGTACCTTTGTTGGTCCTCCAGCACCTCCATCTGGTGCTCGTAGTTTTTTGTTCTGTTTCTGAGCCATTCAGTGTGTTGGTGTGCCAGTGGTATGGATGTTTTTTTCGTCCACTGGGGCCTTGTGGGGCCAGCCTCCCGCTGCACGACCTGCTGGGAAGGGGAAGGACCCGGGTGACCTCCAGCCCCCCACTCGCCTTCCAGAGCCAGGGAGAGAACCAAGGAGTCCTGGCTCCAACCACTAGCCCTCACTCCCCAGGGGCACTGAGAATGGAGATGGAGGAGAGAAGGGGAGGGAGTGGCACTGTCCATCCCCCTCCACCAAGGGGATAACAACCTACTACTGCCGGCCGTGCAAGGCAAAAGAACACCGGGGGGGGGGGTAGTTGAGCGCCCTTGGGCATTGGAATTACCCGGGGGGTGCCCCCCATCCGGTACACCCAGTGCCGGGCCCTGGAAAACAGGCAGAGGGAAGGGGAAATCAAGGCGCGGCGCGGCCCTTGGCAGGATTCGCATAGCGGGGGGGCTGCGGGTTCGAGGCTGGCCTGGCGCGCCGAGCACCGATTGGGGGGGTCCCCGCGGGGGAAGGGTACCCAGCCCGGGACGAGGGGGAGACACCCAGCCCCAAGGCGCCCCGCGCCGGAGGGTGTGGGGCGGGCACCGCGGGGTGTGTAATCCGCGTTCGTACCAAAGCAGATGAGCGCTAATGGCGGTGGGAGGGGGGAGCAGGGGGCAGTCGCCCGGCCTGGGGGAGGGGCTGGGTGCGGGGGCACGCCCCCCACCCCGACGGACCCAGCTCGGCCAATGGCTGTCCAGGCTCCGCTACTCGGGCCTGGGAGGAGGCGGGATGCCGTGGGTCTGCCCAGAGGAGGGCGCGGGGGGCAGGACTTGGGGGGCCGCCCCCCAACCACGGCACGGGGGAGGGGCCTGCAAAAGAGAACAAACTCTTCTTTAGTTCAAAAATAGAACAAACTTTTTATTTACAACAAAAACCAAACGGGGGCAGGAATGTTACAGGCCCCCCCTCTTTCCCTTCTTTCGGCCTTGGGTTGTCTTGGGGGTGTCCTGGAGGACGGGCAGGCGGAAGGGGGGCTGCACCTGCGGGAGACGGGGGGAGGGTGAGCACCCGGCCCCCTGCCCCATAGCAATCCCCCCGGTGCCCAGAGCCCACCAACCGCAGAGCCCAGCCCCACAGCACCCCCCCCGGCGGCCAGAACCCACCAAGCCCAGCCCCCCATGGTGCCCAACACTGACAGCACCCTGCCCCCTCACCCTCCCCCCCCATACCCACAGCCCCATGGTGCCCCGGCCCCCAGCAGACTCACCTCCCTCCTACCGGCCTCGGGAGGGGAGTGGGGGCTGGGAGCCCAGACGCCTGAGTTCTCTCCCCGGCTCTGGGAGGGGAGTGGGGGCTGGTGGGTTAGAGCAGGGGGGGCTAGGAGCCAGGACTCCTGGGTTCTCTCCCCGGCTCTGGGAGGGGAGTGGGGGATAGTGGTTAGAGCACGGTGGTGGGCAGCCAGGACTCCTGGGTTCCCCCGGCACTCACCTGGTGGGGGCTGGCATTTGAGCCTGGCACTCTTTTGTGCTTCTGGGCATCCAGCTGCCAGCCCTCTCCAATACTTTTCCAAAAGTTCATTTGTTGGAAAGATTGGGCAGACTTTCTTTCACATTCCGCCGCCAACCTGCGGAGAAGGGGGGGGTGTTGGAGCTCCACGGTGGGGGGTAGCCTGGCCTGGGGAACCCGCCGCCCCGCCCCAGAGGTGGGCGCATCTCTGTGCCGGGTCCCTAGGTCACCCGCCGCCCCGCCCCAGAGGTGGGCGCATCTCTGTGCCGGGTCCATAGGTCACCCGCCGCCCCGCCCCAGAGGTGGGTGCATCTCGGCACCGGGCGAGGGGTCCCCGGGTCACCTGCCGCCCCGCCCCAGAGGTGGGCGCATCTCTGTGCCGGGTCCCTAGGTCACCCGCCGCCCCGCCCCAGAGGTGGGCGCATCTCGGCACCGGGCGAGGGGTCCCCGGGTCACCCGCCGCCCCGCCCCAGAGGTGGGCGCATCTCAGTGCCAGGCGAGGGGTCCCCGGGTCACCCGCCGCCCCGCCCCAGAGGTGGGCGCATCTCGGCGCTGGGTGAGGGGTCCCCGGGTCCCCTGGTACCTCCTTTCGTGCTGCTGCATGAGTTTCTCCTTCTCTTCCCTGTGGCCGGATATCATTTTATTTCGCTTTAACTCATATTCTTGTTCCAACTGGAGGAGCTCATTCCTGTGGCGAGAGCAGGGCCGGGCTGAGCGGCAGGCGCGGCCCCCTGGTGGGGGAGGGATTGGGGGGGTGGCGGGGTGCTGGGGGGGGGGGTACCTTTGTTGGTCCTCCAGCACCTCCATCTGGTGCTCGTAGTTTTTTGTTCGGTTTCTGAGCCATTCAGTGCATTGGTGTGCCAGTGGTATGGATGTTCTGCCTCTTGTCCACTGGGGCCTTGTGGGGCCAGCCTCCCGCTGCACGGCCTCCTGGGAAGGGGAAGGACCTGGGTGACCTCCAGCCCCCCACTCGCCTTCCAGAGCCAGGGAGAGAACCCAGGAGTCCTGGCTCCCAGTCCCCCCTGCTCTAACCCACCAGCCCCCACTCCCCTCCCAGAGCCAGGGAGAGAACCCAGGAGTCTGGGCTCCTAGCCCCCCTTGCTCTAACCCACCAGCCCCCAGGGGCACAGAGGGGGGTGGGCATGGGGCCAAGGGGAGGATGAGGAGGCCTGACCGGGCCAGGCGAGGGGCACCGGGGAGTCAGCCTGTGTGTGGCCCTTGCAAATCATGTCTGCCTTCTGGTTTCTCAGTTTCCTCATCTATAAACTAGGGATCCTATTTCTCTATCCCACATGAATGATGGAACCACTCCTACTTTGGGGAACATCACAGATTGCTTAGGAAAGTAGGAAGTAATTTCTTAGTAAAGCATATGACAGGATGCATTAAGATCCACTGTTTGAGAGACTGCACATTCGCACAATACTAAGTCACTTCGATACTACAGTGCTGGAGTTTTAGAGAAGGTTTAGACTAAATGAGATTGAATTAAGGACTATTTGGCAGCCTTAACTCAGAGTGCTTTGTTATGATCAGTGTGAAGGTCAGGCCTTTTTCTTTTGAATGTGTTCTATTTGGTTTATTAATAGCACAGTCTTACTATTTATACTGTAAAGCCACCACTTGGCACTGTGGTTTTCTTCTAACTTCGGGGGGAAGTGTATGCATGGTCTTTCCTGGCCCCCACGCACACCCAACTCATATTAAAAGGTTCCCTGCAAGACTTTAAAATTAAATGGAATGCAGCTGAATTTAGCTTTTAAAACAAAATCAGCTGTACTCAAGTTAGCAACAGAGGGAAACCAGATATCTCAAACTGCATCCTTCTTTGATATAACAGCTACTGGAGTACAGAGTTGGGCTAAAAGTAGCCAGGAAAATGGTATGGCAATTATATGGAGCAGCTAAAGTCTTTAAAATATTATTTAACCTTGAGATGAAAACCATACTACCTATAAAACTTCACTTTAGTGAACTCTTCTGGGCTCCTAAGTGCAACAGGGGGAAATGGTAGCATCACAGCATAACAGATTGTGGAACATCACAGCAAAATGCTGTTAAAATGACTTCCTCCTTGTGTTGTTTTGGCCTCTATTATTCATATAGATACTGGCGTGTATATGCACTTTGCAAATGTCAAGACAACTTCCCTTTTGTAATTGTTTTAGCCTCCACTATTCATATAGATATTAGCCTGTATATGCACTTTGCAAATGTTGAGACAACTTCCTCTTTATAGTTATGTTGACCTTATAATTCGAGTTGCTGTCAGACATACCACATGTACCTGTATGTTCAAACCACCACTTCCTGTTATTGTCTTAGTCTTCATAACTTGAGCTGCTGTCAGCATATATTATGCGATACCACCCCCACCCCACCCCTAAGCCAGACAGGGACATGTAGCCTATGTAGCCTTACCAGAAAAACCCACGACGTTATCTCACTTAAATTCCTAATAAGGACGAAATTTTGCTGCCCCTACCTTGTCACGCCCCGTGCCAAGTCGCGTCATCTCAAGTATAATTGTTCTGCCCGTGCTTATTGCGGAGGGAGAGAGAGGCGTACCTACTGGTCCCTAGAGGCTGATCACCCCTAGGTCTCTCCCAGCTCTCGTGTCCCAGTGGAGCTTAACGTGTTGCCGGCTGTGTGATGTGTCGAGTTTGGGTTGTATTTGTAAGTATAAATTGATATATGTGTACATATTGTGTGTAATTTTATAGTATTGATAGCTAGTTATTAATGTATCTTGAAGTTAATTCCACTGTACCTATTAATCCGTGGTATATATTAGATAATTATTAAGCTTTAAAAAAGCCTCAAGGTGCACTCCTCTTTGTAATCGGAGTTTTTTGCTTTGTTATTTTAATCATAATCTATAAGCCTAAATTGTAACCTGTAATTAAGAACCTTTTGTTCCCAGAACAATAAATTGGTGTCTTATTTTCCCAAGCCCCAATATTTTATTTATCGCCACAAGTAAAAAGTTCCCCCTTAAATAGCCAGACAGACCCCCTCCTTTGTATAGTCACCCACCTAGCGGGCGTATCCTTTAACAAATGCCAATGACTTTCTATACTTCATTTTTCTAAAAGGCATATTTACAGTCAGTTACTAACAGAATTACCCATCCCATGCTACTTGGGGAAGTAAATTTTTCAGATCACCTTTAACATAAATTGAAGTCAGAAACACATAAATGTACTGATATTTGGAGAGTGGAAAATGGAAATACCATTGAAGCAGATGGTGAAATAGCTACCTACAGTATTTTGCAAGGCAAGTTCCACCTGTCTGCTTATTCTCAAATATATTAAACTGTTTTAATTAAAAAAAACAAAAAAACCTACACATACAGAAACACCACTTCACCCTAACTACAGACTAACTCCTAGGGTAGCTTTTTATTGTTTTTGACTACTTGAAGAAAAATGTATTTAAAAGTGTGAAAAGAGAAGTCATTTAAATTTCATTTTTGTTTATAAATTAAACGTTCTTTAATGTATACTGGTGAAAGTATGAAAAATACACTATTAAAACTGTAAAAAATTAATACTACCACAGTTAATTTAATTTTAACTGCTGACAGGTATTTTTAAGAGGTATTTATATTTCAATGTAATCCTTACTATACCTGCATCGCTGGCAGAGTCTCCTGAAAAAATAAAACACATTTATCAGTCTTTAGATAAGAGATTCTATAAATCTCCGCCCCCAGGACCCCCTCCCTACCCAACCCCCCCGTCCCCTGACTACCACCTCCAGAGACCTCCCCACCCCAGGACCCCCTCCCCTACCCAACCCCCCCATCCCCTGACTCCCCCCTCCAGAGACCCCTCCGCCCCAGGACCCCTCCCCTACCCAACCCCCCCGTCCCCTGACTCCCCCCTCCAGAGACCCCTCCGCCCCAGGACCCCTCCCCTACCCAACCCCCCCATCCCCTGACTACCCCCTCCAGAGACCCCCCTGCCCCAGGACCCCCTCCCCTACCCAACCCCCCGTCCCCTGACTACCCCCTCCAGAGACCCCCCCGCCCCAGGACCCCTCCCCTACCCAACCCCCCCCTGTCCCCTGACTGGACCCCCTCCAGAGACCCCCCGCCCCAGGACCCCCTCCCCTACCCAACCCCCCCGTCCCCTGACTACCCCCTCCAGAGACCCCCCCGCCCCAGGACCCCTCCCCTACCCAACCCCCCCATCCCCTGACTACCCCCTCCAGAGCCCCCCCCGCCCCAGGACCCCTCCCCTACCTAACCCCCCATCCCCTGACTCCCCCCTCCAGAGATCCCCTTGCCCTCAGGACCGTCGAACAGGAAAGGGGTTAAAATGTTCCGTATTCAGGTCGACTCACCTCGACGTCTTCCCGGCTCTGCGTCACCCGCTGTTCGTCCCCCATCGTCTCTGCCCGGTGAGGTCTGGAGCTGAGGGGAGAGCGGAGGCAAAGGGGCTGGAGAGAGATGGGAGCGGGGGGCGGGACTCAGCACGCGGGACAGGAACGGCCGAGGGGGGTGACGCGGGGCTGCGAATGGGGGCGGGGCCCGGCCGCGTGCTCTACGGGGGGGCGGGGACCCACCGCCGGCCCCAGTCTCTGCGCCCCCCAATCCCACGGGGCTGGGGCCGGATCCACGGCGGCTGAGGCAGCTCCGCGGCTTCTCCCCGCTTCCCGGGCCGAGAGTCACCGGGGATCGCACTGAGCACGTGCAACTTCTCCCGCTCAAACTCTCCCGGGCTGGGGAAGGCGGAAGCGCCCCCGGGGCAGGCTGGGAGATGGAGTCCCTGACTCTCCCGGGACCGGACGTGAGGTTGAAAGCGGGAGGAGGAGCCGCGCTCCCCCCGCTGCTGCTCCCTGGCCGGGGGGGGTCTGTGCCGGGGAGACCTTCATGACCCCCCCGCGCCCGGCCCCCCCCTGCTGCAGAGCTGCCGCCTCCAGGTAGCGGCGCGAGCCCGGGGGGCGGGGCTGGGGGCGGGGAGGTGACTCCGCCCCAGTGTCCGGGGGACCCGGCATCTCACAGCGCCGGGATCTGCTCCCGGGGGGCCCCGCCCGTGGGGGGGGGTCGGAGCTGCTGCCCCCGCGAGAGACCAACAACCCCCCCACCCGGCCCGGCTCTGCCCTGGGGGGGGAGAAGTGGGACCGGGCGGGGGGGACCCAGGGAAAGGGGCGGGTGGAAAATGTCTGATCAGCCCGGACATGGGGGGGAGAAGAGCAGGTGACCCCCGAGGGGCGGGGGGAGGAAGGGGGAGGCTCAGATCCCCTCGGATTTACTGCTGCCCCCCCGTCCTGGGGACCCCCCCATCCTGCCCCCTTTCTCCCTAGAGAGCCACGAGCAACATCCAGGGTGACCCCTCCTTTGCCCCCCCCCGAGAAGGTCTCTGGCCCCCTCCCCCCATTTTCTCCCCACTTCGCCAGTGGCCAGTTCACATCTCAGGTCTGGGGTCCCCCCCCATTGTTCCCTGCAGGGATTTGTCCTTGTTCCGGTGGGAATCGTTCCCCGTATTGATTTCTGAACTGGGAGTTGGGTCAATGGGCAGAGGCTGGGGGAGCCTGAGATGCGGATACCTCTGGGCTGGGGGGGGGCCGCTCTCTGCTGGCAACAGGACCTGGGGTGTCTCAAAAAGGGGAGGGAGGAGCAAGTGCCCCCCTTTGAGAGATGGCCCAGCCCCAAGTTTCCCAGTCCCAGCTACTTCCCCTCCCCCACCCTGCCCAACGCAGCACCCCCCCCCCGCCTGCTAATCACATTCCCTGACCCACAGGCAGTGATATTCTCACTCCAGCCCCCCTCCTGTCCCCTGTGAGAGCCGCATCACCCAGGGTTCCCTGCCAGCCATGGGAATGTGAGGCGAGAAGAATCCATCCCATTCTGTTGTTGTTTTACTAGCGCTGTATAATCCCCTTCAATTTCCCCCCTTTCCTTTAGAACTGTTGAATGGTGACATGAAATCTCCCCAGACATTGATGAGACGTAATAAATCGATTACCAAAAGATTGATGGCTACCCGCGGTAGTGAAGACAACCCCTAAGAGGCAATACTTCCCCTCTAGAAAGCACAGACTCTGAGTGTAGCAAAAGCCTTTAAATAACAGAGAATCAATGTGGCTTTATGTTGGGGAAACAGGATTCATAACACAGACAATGAGGAAAAAACCCACCCCAAACAAATTGGGCCGTGTCTCTCCCTTGAGTCTAGCAACCCAAAAATCACCCAAAGTCCCACAACCCCAAGGTCTCTGTCAAGGTCACTGCAGCCCCAGAGTTCAAATGTTCATCTGCAGAATTTTACACCCTCCCCATCCTGTGTGGAAATGGGATGGATAAAGGGTTCTTCTGTAGCTTTCACCACAAAGCCACGCCACTCTACCAGATGCTCCTCTCCAGTAGCCATCAAGTGAACTACACCTTTTCACTAGCCACTCACCAATCTATCTTTAGGTGACCCTACTATTTAACTATTCAGTGATTTCAGCTCATAGGAGGAGAACATCACTGCTGGCACACCAATGGTTTAAAGTGAATACAATCTAGAACCAGATTTTTAGCAGAATTAAAACTAGATTTGTTATTACACAATAATAAAGGTACAAATAAAAAAAAAATACAAATGTTTCTCCACAACCGTCACTAGGTTTCGGAACCCATTCCTCTTGCCTAATGAGCACTACTTAGTTGGTGGTGAGTCCCTCCATCATTTTTTTTAAAAAGGCCAAGTACTGTTCCATTGTCCTTGTCTCACATAATCAGGATAATAACACTTTATTCTTCCTGCCCCAAAAACAGAAACTGGGAATCCCAGTGCAGCCAAAGGACATCTAGGCCAGGTGGGTGGGCCTATGCAAATGAGATCAGCCCCTGAAGTTCTTTTCCATAACCCACCACAACGCACCACCAGATGGCAGGGTAGAGCCCGTCCTGACTCCTCTTACATGTCTGAAGATTCTGTGTAGGGAACCCCAATGGATTTCTAGCCCATCACCTTAACCACTTGGCCACAACTACTAACTTAGGCTGGGCTTCTCATGACACTAGTTTTTTTCTCACTGAGTGATCACTTCCAATTGTTTCCTCAGACCAACTTCCACAACACACTCACTGCTGTGCTATTGTGTAAGTCAGGGGTCTCCAAACTTTATGAGACAAGGGCCATATTAGATTTTTGAAGGGGCTTCATGGACCAAAGCAACAGTGGGGAAAATTAATACTTGCAAATATATGTAAAATTTATGCAAACCATTAAACACTATACTGTGTCAGTGTTGCATTAAATTCTTAATCAGGTATAAAAGTAGCTGTATAATTAATGCAGGTACTGTGAAATCATACAAAATATTTGTCAATATATTAAAAATCATTTCACATTATTTTTCTATTTTTTCTAAACTCATAGAATTGTAGCATACAAAAACACATATTCAAAAATAAAGAAATATTATTTTAGGATTAGTGAGAAGTATGCTACACACTTAAAATGGCGACTTGCCCCACATCTCTACCTCCCCTTCTCGTCAGTGAGTTGCTAAGAGGGAGAGGGCACCTCTCCCTTCCCACCTCAGAGATCACAACGGAGTGGGGCAGGGGGAGAGAGAGAGAAAGGAGGACACCCACCCCTCACCCCTCTGGAAGGCCCTGCACTGAGCAGAAGCCAAGTACACCCCACACTTTCCTTGTCCCAAGGCTGCTGCAACCCCCGTCCCTAGGGGTACTGTAGTTTGCCAATCAAAAAGGATGGGGGGGAGCCCTAACCACCCCACACTCCCTCCCACTTCCCACCCAGAGAACAATGGCTTGAAACCATCCTCTTCGAGGCACATCCTTGCTTCTTTTTGATCTGGGCCTTCAATGGAGGCCACGACCAGCAGAGTGCCAAGAGCCACTTAGACAAAGAAATGCTGTTGAATTGAGCCTTAGGCCTCACTGCACTCAGCCAAGAGTGCCTCAGTCTCCTCCCGATTAACTCAGCAATAGCCCTACACTTGGCCGATCAGTGTGGAGACTCTCAGGCCTGAAGGCCCAGGGTTCTCAACAGATGGGCAAAAGACAGCACAAGTCACCACAGGAGAGCACTATGGTGGAGATCACCATCAGTGCACAATTCCAGCCCCACCTCTTTGTGAGGGCCTCCTAGGATGACAGCTGGAGCACATCGCCACCCTCACCAAGAAGAAAAGCAGCAGAAAGAAATGGAGGAGAAAAGAGAAGAAGGGACAAGAGGGAAGGAGGAAGAGAGCAGCAAAAAGGGACAAATTCCAAATGCCCCCTGTGAGGCTCAGGTTAATAAATTCCAAGGCCCGAAGGAACCACTCTGATCTGTATTTCTGTTTCTCATCGACCATAGAACGTCCCTCAAAATAATTCCCATAAGAATTACAACAGATTTTTTTAGAAAAACACCCAATCTTGAATTTTAAAAGGCCAGTTCTGGAGGATCCAACACAACCTTCAGTGAATTGCTCCAAACCCTGATGTTAATAATGCAAACCTTATTTCCAGTGTGAATTGGTCTAGCTTCAGCCTGCAGACATTGTCTGCTCATAACCTTGATCTGCTAAAGTGAAGAGCCCATTACTAAATATTTGTTCCCTTAGGCTCATCCTTAACCGTCTCTTTGATTCATCTCCTAGAGTCTGTCCGCACGATGCATGTTTCCATTCACCATTCCTGTGGCTCTTCTGTGAACCCCTCCCCAGTTCATCAGAATCTGTCTCAAATTCTGGACACCAGAAATAGACACAATATTCCAGGAGGGGTTGCAACAGTGGCCAGTACAGAGGCATTGTACCCTCTCTATTTCTACCTGAAAATCTGCTTGGATAGCATCCCCCATCTGGTACAAAGAAACATAGATTTGTTCTTACCTTGTGCACAGATGACGATTTCCTTTGATAAAATCCACACAGAAATGAAAAAAACCTCCCACAGAATCTCCTCCACACCAGTCCTCTCTTGGTCCTCACAGAGAGGCCACGAGATGGAGACTTGCTGCAGCCAGGTTACAGGGGTCTGTGAGGTTTCTCTTGCCCCACATCCCTGTCCTGCCTGGCTGTTGTCAAGGGAGCTCTGTGAGGTCACAGCCACCTCATCACCTTTGTCCAATAGGCTGAGTTCCCACCAAAGGCCTTTGTGAAGTCACAGCCACACTCACCTTTCCCTTGCAGGCCTGATGTCTGCCCCAGGCCAGCCTGATTGGATGTTTGAACTGCAACCTGGATCTCCCCACTTGCTCATTATTGATTCTGGGGAGCAAGCAGGCTCCCCAGTAAAACAGAGTTGGTTCCTCACCCCACACTGATCCTGCATTTCATTCTTAAGCGGGCATGGGAAATAGTTATAATATTGCAAATTTCTACTAAGCTATCCAACAGGTTCCCTCCAATGTTAAACCAGTTTGCCTCTTTTTCTCCCCCTTGCTGAGAAAGAGCAAAAGAAGAAAGAAAGCTCCTGTGGGGTAACTTGATACACAGGGTCACGCTGCTTTTTCTTGATACACAGGCTCATGCTGGGGAGTGTGAAGTAAGGGACTGGTAGACTTTACTTTCTTAGGGAGGAAGAAACATTAGCTGCCTAAGCTGGTGAAGAGAGGGTATTTCATTGTGGGCTGTGACTATAAGCAGAAGAGGGACACCTAAGGGCTATCGCTACAGCCCAACAGGGGGCTTGAATTCATGAGGGTGAATTAAGAATATCAGGTGCTAGTGACTGAGCTAGCTGGATTTGAAGTCAGTCAACTGCCTAGTCTCAGTGCAGAAGGAGCCCTGAGGGTGTTTATTTGTGAGCTGAGATTCCTTTTCTGACCTTTGCCTTCTTTCCTGGTTTATTACTTCTCCAGCAAGCAAACTGGAGCCATTACAAGGCTGGAGAGATGCTGCTTTGTACACCAGAGAGGTGGGGTTGATTTAGCTGCTGTCACCATCGCTGGTCACAGAAATCTGGGAGGGAGGGTGGAATTTAGGATTCATCCACCTGGGGAGATGATGTTGGACTCATTGAGTCAGGGAGAGTCAGAAAAAGCTTCT
>JAVMKO010000033.1:0-52225 GCA_032164245.1 Sternotherus odoratus | reverse complement strand
CCCCCCCGCCGGGCGATCGTTCCCCCCTCTCCCCCCCCCCCCCGCCGGGCGATCGTCCCCCCTCTCCCCCCCCCCGCCGGGCGATCGTCCCCCCTCTCCCCCCCCCCCGCCGGGCGATCGTCCCCCCTCCCCCCCCCCCCGCCGGGCGATCGTCCCGCCTCTCCTCTCCCCCCCCCCGCCGGGCGATCGTCCCGCCTCTCCTCTCCCCCCCCCGCCGGGCGATCGTCCCGCCTCTCCTCTCCCCCCCCCCGCCGGGCGATCGTCCCGCCTCTCCCCCCCCCCCCCCGCCGGGCGATCGTCCCGCCTCTCCCCCCCCCCCCCGCCGGGCGATCGTCCCGCCTCTCCCCCCCCCCCCCCGCCGGGCGATCGTCCCGCCTCTCTCCCCCCCCCCCCGCCGGGCGATCGTCCCGCCTCTCCCCCCCCCCCCGCCGGGCGATCGTCCCGCCTCTCCCCCCCCCCCCCGCCGGGCGATCGTCCCGCCTCTCCCCCCCCCCCCGCCGGGCGATCGTCCCGCCTCTCCCCCCCCCCCCGCCGGGCGATCGTCCCGCCTCTCCCCCCCCCCCCGCCGGGCGATCGTCCCCCCTCTCCCCCCCCCCGCCGCGGCGATCGTCCCCCCTCTCCCCCCCCCCGCCGGGCGATCGTCCCCCCTCTCCCCCCCCCGCCGGGCGATCGCCCCCCCTCTCCCCCCCCCCGACGGGCGATCGTCTCCCCCCCCCCCCAAGCTGTGCTCCTTAGTGCAGTGGAGGGAACCTGCCCGTGCGTGTCCTTCCTGTGCCGCTCGAGGTCTGTTCCCGTCTTGTTTTGTTAGCAGGGTCCCTCGGTGCAGCCAGACCCTCGCCCAATGAGTGTTGAATTGCAATACAGACACGTCTACTCGGCAGCCGTGCCGCACGGTCTCTATTTCAGCATGCAGGAGGGCAATGGAAACCCTTGGAGAATGCCACCTCGCTGCCCCCGGGAGTCCCAACTTGAATGACAATAAAAGCCTGAGGCAGGATACAACACTTCCACGTTCAGTGGTGGTATTGGAGACTCGTGAGGACCACAGCAAGCCAAGAGCGAAGTCACCATTCCTTACATTGCCACTTGGGTTGAATTGCACCTTTCTAGTTGGCTGTTGCAAGGCTGACAACGTTCCCTGTGGGCATCTGAGCTCTGGGATTACCTCTGGCTTCCCCTCCCATGGGCTGCCCAGATGCCGTCTTCCTCCAATGGGTCTCCATCCTCCTGGAGTTCAGAAGCTTTTGAGTCATCCCTGTTAACACTCTCCAGCTTCTCCATTCATCTGCCCCCGCCCCTAGAAAACCCCACCAGCGACTCAAGACATAATTGTGCTGCTCACTGCCTGCTTCTGAGCCAATGTCAGTAACAGCTCATGACTCATCTAGCACCGCTCACCTACTGCACTCAACTTCTCACCCTAAGGAGGCAGCTACTTGTGGGTGGAACATCCCGGCTGCTGAGTAGCACACAGCACTGAGGGCAGAAAGAGGTGGATTCTGTAGTCGGTAGAAGCTGCAGCAGGTGCTGGAGACTAGCACTATACAGCCCCCCAAGCTGGAATAGGATCTAGGTAAATACCCCTCCCATCACAAACAGCTGCCCCTCTTTCCATTCCAAGCCCTCCGTAGAACACACCTTTGCCACCAACTCTTGGTGCCCCCACCCTTGCCAGGGCCAGTCTCCAATATGCAACACGCACCAGGCGAGACTGGAGAGCCAGGCAGGTATGGTCCACTACGAGACTGGAGGCATTGCAGGAGGATGGGCCTTCCCTTGTATTTTAAGGGTAGCACGCACCCTGTCAGTGCTCCCACAATGCTCTGGGCTTCATGGGCGGTACCCATGCTGGGCTGCTTCTAGTAACCACCAAGGACCTAATGACTGCTGGTCCCCAGGGCAAGGGGCTGTGCCCCACTGCAGCCTTCTCTGGGGCAGAATCTTGCTCTAGTGAAGGGCGGGGTTTGGGGGACCCTGGTGGGCCTGCGGGGGCTACAGTTTGAGGTGATTCATTGCAGGGTCTGGTTGGATTTCACACCCCCCCCCCGATCTCGGGCTGCCCCGCGATAGTTCAAAGCCCCGCCCCCCAGCTGATTTCCCATCTCGCCCCCGCAGGGGGAGCCCCGCCCCCGGGGCAGAGCCGGAAGCAGCGTGAGGGCAGCCGGGCTCCTCCCCCGGTTTCCGTCTCCCATCGACCGGCCCCGGCGCCGGGAGCGGCCCCTGGCCCCGCGAGGAGGCGGATGCGCGCGCCCGCTGCGCCAATAGAAGGCCGGGCGTGCGCGCGAGAGAACTACGCTTCCCAGCGTGCTCCGGAAAGCGGGGCGGGGCACTTCCGCCTCCTGGGCGAAGGGGGGGCTCGTCGCTGGCGTAGAAGCCAACGTCACTTCCGGTCCGTGGAACGTCAGGAACTACACATACCAGCCTGCCCCGGGGCGTTTCCGTCCCCTGCGGCCCAGCGACGGGCGGTCGCGAGGGTCAGCCTGAGCCGCTCCACCACTGCCCCCGGGCTGTGTGTCCCCGTAGTGAGCGCAGGCGCATTTACCCGGCCCTGGTGCTGGAGTGAGCATGCGCAGTAACATCTGCTTCCTTCCTCGGAGTTAAAATCCGCCGCGGGGGGCGGAGTCTGTGCGAAGGGGCGGAGACTATCCGGGGGCGGGGCAGAAGCCAGGAAAGTCCCCCCGGCGGGCGGGAGGCCGGTTCCCTGCGAGGGGGGGTGAGGCTGTGACTGCCCCCCCCCGGGGCCGTGCCCCACACTACAGGGATCAGCCGCCCTCCCCCTGTGGGCCTGGCCTGCGTCACCTCCCCCCCCCCCCCCGCTCAGAGCCGCACGGCAGGGGCCCCTCTGGGGCACACAGGGGCCCCCAGCTCTTCCAGTGTCAAATTCCACCCCTCCCCCACCATTTGTGAACCCCTGGAGCCCAGCTGGGGGCAGGGCCCCTCCTCCTTGCAGGGGTGCACTGGGGAGGGGGCTGGACAGATCCTGCCTTCTGTGGGGGAAACCCCCCTCCCTGCTTTGTGGGGTGGGGGCGGTTAGTACCCGGCGTGGCGGGGAGCCCAAGCTCAGGAACATGGCAGGGTAGGTGGTGACTGGCACCGTAAACCCCAGCTGGGAGGCACAACCCCCCCCCCCCCCACACACACACCCAGTTCTAATGACGATATAGCCCCCGCTCCCCATGTATCCCCCTCATCGTCCCTGGCGGGGGAACAGGGCGTTCGTGAGTGAGGCCAGGGAATCTTGCTGCTTGATGAAGAAGTAGGCACAGAAATTAAATTGCTGGCGGCAGCACAGCAGGGTGGGACCCGAGCACGTTCCCAGCCTGGGAGAGTGGGCATCACTGGCAGCACCTGAGGCACTGGAGCCATTAGGGAAGCTTGTATTTATTACTCTGGCTCATGCACACAGACCCCCGTTAGCCCCCCACCCTTCAGCTGGGCACCGCGTGGTTGTTGGCATAGTCTTGATTCTCAAATGTGGCTCTGTATCTGTCTGCGTGCACAGACGCGTAAAGCTCGGACTGCGGCCGAGTAGCCTCTCTGCTCTTCAGAGGCCCCCCGCCCCAAATCTCTGGCTCTGACCGCCTGGGCCCCGTCACCACCACGTCTGTGTACTGGATCTCAGCAGTCCCCAATGAGGATTCTGGCAGCTGCCGGCCTTGCGGTTTCAGCATCTTGAGGTTGGCGTAGCACATAGGCTTCTGGGGACAGAGCAGAGGTGTCGGCAGGAGGGTAGCATATGGTGGCGTGTGCCCTAGAGTTGGGTGCAGGCCTCCGGCTGCTTAGGATGCCACTGGCAGCCCTGACTCCCACCCTGTAACCCACAAATTCCCCGTGGGATGGGTTTTGCTCCTGTTGGGGATAGCGGAGCTGAGCACCCCCTGAATAGCAGGAGGGTCCCTTTCCTCCCTCTCAGAAAGAGCATCACCCCCATGCGGTGGGGTTTATGGGCTGCAGGAAGGGAAATAACTGCCCCCCCCCCCCGACACTCAGAAACCAGCTTATCTCCAGATCAGGGAAATCCCCGGAGTCCCCATCACCAGCTGTGCCTGGGGAATAGTGCCCCACGGCTTGTTCCCTCGGGCTTTCGCCTTCCCAGTGCTGCTAGTCAGCCCTCTCCTTGCAGAGAGGAGACCACAAAGCAGCTGGGGCCTCAGCTCAGCAGATTCTGCTCCCATCAGCCCCCAAGTGTGTGTGACAACAGGGCTCTGAGGCAAGGCTGGGGGGTGTTCAATCTCACTCCTGTGCCCCCTTCCTGCTCTGTCAGAGCTACCCCCACCATCTGCAACCTGCATCCCAGTTCCATGCCTGCTGGGCCTGCTGCTCGCTGGAGGCGCACACAACGGTGGGAGGCGCACCCAGCAGCCAACAGCAGAAAGTAGGTCGAGGAGAGGAGATGGGCTCAGCACAGAGATGTTCAGGGCCGATAACTCACCACTTCCTGCCACTTTGCAAGCAGTTAATCTCCACACGTAGCCCCTGAGCAGTGAATGTAACACTCGCAACTACAGAGACCCCAGCACCAGCTCTCCCACCCCATTTGCAACTTTGCTGGTAACCCTCAAGCCGGACCTGAGTCCCCTGCTATTCCAAGCCTGGGCTCTCTCCCATCCTCCCCCCCCCCCATCACAACCTGCAGCCCCCCCTGATCCCCCATCCTTGGGCTGCCCCACCCACACCATAACCTACCCTATTTCTAATGCCACAGGTCAGCCACTCAATGGGGACGGCCCCCGCACCATCAACGCCCCGGCTGACTGCTGCGGCTTCTGTGGCTACAGATGTCCTTGGCCACAGATGCACCACGAGCTCTGCTCACCTTAGGGCTGGGTGCCTGCTCCTCCTGGGACTCTGGCACCGCTGAGCTTTCAATCCCAGAACTTTGCCCTGCCGGGAGAGGGAGAGGGATGGTTGCTGCTGATGCTGAGAGTCCAGAACCAGCTCAGAGATAGACGCCAGCTCCAGTTTGCAGAGGTACTGAGCAGCTGGAGCCCCATTCACAGGCAGCTTCTGCCTGTCTTAAGGAAGCTTGAGTCTGGGCAGTCAGTCACAGACTCACAGGGCCCTCAGGATGGAACGGGGGAGGGGGGGGGTGTCTCCACAGCCCCAGGGGCTGCTGCCTCCTCCCTCCACACATGGACAAAGCTGCTTCAAACACCTCCCCTCGGCACCCACAAGAAACCAGCCCACGAATGGCCCTTTTCAGAGAGGATTTGTGGCTGTAGCCACAGGCCAGGCTCCCAGCAGATGCAAATCAGCCTTGGTGATGCTAAGGTGCCTGCTGACAGCTGGAGACAGAACAGGTGGCAGACTGGGCTCCTCTCCACACACAGTGTGTGTGTGAGTGCACACGTGCTCTTTTATTCCGGGCAGAGACTGGGCAGCCACAGCACAGTGGGGCCTGATCCTGTGAGGGGCCCGATCCTGTGAGGGGCCCAGGTGCAACTCACCTGTCTGCAGGTAACTGATGTTGCCATAGAGTGGAATCTCCTCAGTCACATGTTTTACACTGGGATGGAAACAAAAGTCCAGTAAATGGCTCAGAGCAAGGGTCAAAGGTGAATGCGCTGGGGACAGGCAGAGGAAGTGGGGGATGGGGAAAAGGAGCGGTGGTGGTACAGACCCAGCGAAGGAACAAATGCTTGTGTGAGCTCAATCTGTAACAATCCCCTTAATTGGGCCCAGGGAGAGTGAGCTGGTAGTGATGTGCAGGAGGGGGAATCAAAGCCCCGAATTTCTGGGCCAGCTCTGGCAGGGGAGTGGGACCTAGGGTTGAGAGCAGTCAGGACGCCTGGGTTCTATTCCCTGTGACATTTCTCCCTGTACCGTCTGGTTGGCTGACAAAGCTGCTCCCTCCCCTGCCCCAAACAGTCCGGGGAGAACCTCAGTGGTGATGTTTTGGGACTTGTTGCTCCTGCTGGTTCCTCTGGTGGACTCACCGTCTGCTGAACTGAGGCAAGAGGCTCCTGGACTCATCTGTGCAGGCAGGAGAGAGAGAGAGAGAGCTCAGCCCCACAGGCTGTCCCAGGGTGTGTGGGGGAGGCGGGTCTCTGGGATTCTGGTGGTGCCAGTGTGGTGGCAGGTAGGGAGATGGGAGGAGAGGGAGTCAGCCAGGGATGGGATTCTGGGTGAGGGAGCCATGGAGAAGGGAAGCTGGGCCCCCTATGGAGTGAGATGGGGAGGGGGAGCTGGGACATGGAGTGAGGGGGATACAGGGTGCCCTCCGCAGGAAGATAAATCAGGCAGAGGGGGAGGGGCCTGGAGGCAGTGGCCCCTTCCGGAGATATATGGGGAGGTGGGGACCCAGGAGACGGACCCCCGTAGGGGAGAGGGATCCCCTGTGCACCACGCCAGTTGGGGAGACAGAGGACCAGGGGACAGGAGCCCCACACAGGGGTTATGGTTGGGGGGAGAACTTCCCTCCTTGCAGCACTCACCTCGATGTGCCGTGTGCCTCACGCAGCAGAGAATGTTCCACAACAGGGACACCAGATGCGACAGGACCAGGGCCCCGACAAGCCCCCACATGGCACCAGTGCCTCGCACCTGCCCCAGACCTGCCAAACAGAAGGGCTGCTGGGAGCACTGGGCCCCCGCTGTCTGGAGAGACCCTGCCCCACCCGACCTGGGGCTGGGGCTGCAGCAGAGAGGTGAGCAGGGCTCCCAGGCCGAGTCCCTGGCTGAGCTGTCTGTGCTCCCTGGGAATCCTGCCCTCATGCTACGATCATCACCTCCAATGTGGGGCTGTCCCCCCACCCCCACGCTGCCCCTCCCCGCGTCATGCTGCAGCACAGAGACAGCCCGATCCCAACACCAAACAGGGCGGGTGTTTGAGCCTCTCCACTCACCTGAAATGTCACTGCAGTTACAGCCGGAAGAGCCCATGGGTGGGGAACACGGTGAAAGCTCCTTGATCCCAGACTGGAGTCACTCTGGATTCAGGGCACCTGCCCACGCGATTTGCAGACTGGATCCAGGCAATGTCTCCTGCCCCGATCCTGGTGGCACCGGTCTTACTGCTTCATTTCCCCAGCCCTGGTGGAGGCCCCCCCCCCGCAACTTCTTGTCTTGCTGAAGCAGCTCTGGCTGTGCCCGGGGGGTTAGCATCGCTGCAGCTGTAACCCACGGGGATTTCCGGTGCCAGTACCCGCAGACATCTCTGCACTGGCTCCCGCTGCTCACAGCTGCAGTGCACAGCTCCTGCCTCTCTGGGCAGGTTCCAGTCAAAGGTGGGGCTGGGACTCAGGGATGTCTCCAGAGCTTCTCCCCCATTCTCATCCATGAATCTGTGCTCCCCAACCTCTACCTCTCCCAGGCCCACTTCTCTCCCCCTTCCCCGCTGCAGGGATGGGGGACTCTTCACCCCTTCCCCTCCTGCAAGGGTGGTGTTGGCTACCCCCCACCCCTCCATCACCCAGACACAGAGCGCCAGCTGCCTCTGCAGCAGCCCTGATTGGCTGCTCATCCCCAGGAGGCAGGAAGGCAGCCAATCAGAAGGGGCTCCCCCTGTCCCAGGCTGGAATTCCCAGGAAGGCTGGAGAGTTTCTTGCACCATCAGGAAACCAGCTGCAACCGAAGCCAAAACTCACATCCCTGTGGGGAGGAACCTGGGAGCAATGAGGAGGTGTCATGACTGCACCCCTGCGCCTTCCTGCCTGGCGTTCCTGCCCCCACCTGCTCCATCCCCATTCCCCTCACCCCCCCTTCCCTCGGCACCCAGGGTCCCTGCATCACAGCGCTGAAACTGGCCTCTTTCCAGGGGAGTCTTTGTCCTTTGCTGCATTCCCCCTGGTCTGGGGGGGCATTTCCCTGTGCTCCTTTCAGCTGGGACTGGCCCTGGTGCTCCCTTCTCCCAAGTAGGGTTGATTCCTGCAGCAAGAGGTGGTGGTGTGGTGTGTGTCTGTACCTGCAGGGGTGGGTGTGAGGACGGAGGCTGTTGCTGCAGTGGGTTCAGGGGCGGGGGGGGGGGAGAATAATGGAGGAGGCTGTCCCTGCGGGGGGCGGGGGGGGGGTGTAGACTGTCCCTACAGCGGGTGGAGGGGGAGATGAGGGTGGAGGCTGTCCCTGGAGGGGTGTGTATGCGTGTGTGAGGGTGGAAGCTGTCCCTGCAGGTGTGTGTGTGAGGGAGGAGGCTGTCCCTACAGCAGGTGGAGGGGGAGATGAGGGTGGAGGCTGTCCCGGCAGAGGGGTGTGTGTGAGGGTGTGTGTGTGAGGGTGTGTGTGTGAGGGTGAAGGCTGTCTCTCCTCCGAGGATACATTGCGGCGGATAGCGAGCTAACAGGAGCAGTGTGGCCATTGGCTGGCTGATGTGAGCCCACAGCTCTTTTTAGCACACTAGCGAGGTCTGCCTGCCCCGGCTGGGAGGCTTGTTCCCAGATGCAGTGTAGATGCTCCCTGCCCAGCGTTTCCTGGGTCCAGAGGTCATTGCGTGGAAAAGGCTGGCCGAGGACGGGGGGTGCTGGGGAAATGGAACCTGACTGGAGATGAGCCCCACAAAGTGGTGCCAGGAAGTGCCAGAGAAACCCAGGCCCTCACAAGTCCCAGTGATTCCCAGCGCACAGGCCTCCCCTCCCCATAAATTCCCAGCTTAGAGACGAGCATTCCCCCCGCTCCCGTGACTCCCGCACGCGGGCCAGGCCTTCGCATTCACGTGAGTCCCCTCTTCAGGTGCAGGACGTTTATTAGATGCCAGCGGGTGCCCAGGGGTCTGGATGCTCCAGGTTCACGGAGGGGTGCAGGGGAGTTGGGAAGAGGGGCCTGGGGTCCCTGGGGTCCTAGGCGTGGCAGAGGGGCAGAATCGTGTGGGAGAGCCCGAGATCAGAGGAGCTGTAGATGAGGGGGACTGTGACCGTCTCACCCCCTCTGCTGGGGCTCAGTGCAGGTCTGCGATGTGGAGATTCCCTCCCACGCCAGCCACAGCCACCACCCGCCCACCGGGTGCTACTGCCACAGCCTGAACCGCTTTGTTGGGCAGCAGGATCTCGCCGAGCACCTGGAGACAAAGAACCTGTCACCCAGAACTAAGCACCTGCTGCCCTGGCTCACACCACCAACCCCGGCCTTCCCCCGCCCCCTCGCCCCCCAATCCTTGCTCACCTCCCCAACCTTCCTGCTCTCCTTGCTCATGTCACAACACCCCTACCCCTGCCCTGCTCATACTGCCGCCATCCCCCCATCCTCTTCCCGGGCTCACACTGCCCTCCCCCGAAGTGGAGAATGCCAACGCCCCCTTTACTCCCAAGCAGGGTACCCACCTCCCTTCTCACCTGGTTAGTGCCAGTGTGGATGGCGCTGGCTCCCCTGGTGCCACTGCCCCCAGCCACCACGATGTCCTGGTCACAGAACCGGGCTGCGTAGAGGAACTGGCCCTGCATGGGGCCCCCAGGAAAGGGGAGGTTCTTCTGCAGTTGGGATGTGCGCAGATCCCAGAGCTGAAGCGCGTTGTGGGGCACCCAGGAGCCCGTGAGCACGCGGTTACCCTGAGGGGGAAGGAGTCAGGCTCAGATATGGGGCGTCACCTCTCGCGGGGCACACAGGAGCTGGTACCACAGCACAGTTCCCCTATGGTACCCTATTCTCCAGTGGGGATGGGGTACTGGGCGGCAGGTGAGCCTGGTCCCAGACCTATTAGTTCAGGGTCAATACAGAAGCTCCAAGAGAAGTCAGCACAGACTAGCCCTGGCCAGGACTTTGGATGCTCACCCAGTATAGCTCATGTCCCCTGTCCCCCCATTACCTCCCACACCTCACCTGGATGTCAAGGCCTGGACCACAGATGTGAGGCCCATTGATCACTCTCTGAGCCTCCTTTGCCATCCGCTTGTCCCACATCTAGGCACAGATGAGAGACAGGTAACAATGGGAGCATCCAGAACTCCTCCCCACTAGACAGCCCCCTCCATTTCCCATGGAGAGCCAATGCAGGCTCTCACCTTCACACAGTCATCCCAGCCAGCTGTGAGGAACACATGGCGCTCGCCTGGGTGGAAGCGGAGGGCAAAGATGCGGCGAGAGTGCCCACTGCTCAGTGTCACATCCCCCGTCATGAAGTCAGGAGCCTGCAGAAGGTGGGACAGCTGTTGGGGAGGGAAGCAGAATCTGGGTCATGGGGTGATTGGGGGACACAGCTGTGAGCAGGGGCAATCCACACCCTCTGTCTCTCTCTCTCTCCCTGGCTCTTCCCCCTCCTTGCTGCCCACCCCCACTCTCCTAGGCACCACCTCTCCCCCCATGCGTGCTGCTTGCACCCTCTTCTGGCATGCCCCTCCCCACTCACCTGATTAGTGTGGCTGTCATAGAGCCGAATATGTCTGTCCTTGCCAGCTGTGGCATAGGTGGTGCCGTCCATGCAGAAATCCATGGCATTGATCTCATTGGCCTTCTCTGCGGTGGGATAGACATGGGAGACCAGCTAGCAAGGGCTGTTACCCTAGCAACAAGGACAAAGGTGAGGAAGGGATTCCCCCCACACACACTCACTGACCCCTCACACCATGGGGCCAGGTCTCCGTCCCTGGAAGAAGAGACCTTTCACAGCCCTTCCCTTGGGGAGAAGAGGGAACGGCCCATCTGCCGGGCACATGCTGACACGGTACCCTATGGAGTGTCCCTGGATACCTGTCACTGTCGCCAGCAGCGTCTCCGAGTCCATGTTGAAGAGAGAGATGATGCCATCCGCCCCCACGGCCAGGAGCAGGCTGGGTCTGCCCGGGTGGAAGGCCACGGCAGTGATTGCATGGCGTGTGCGGTGTCCTCGGAACAGGGACGAGTGCAGGGAGGCTGTGGCCACATTCACAATCTGAGAGCAAGGGGGGAAATGGAGAATGGGACGGGTGATGTGACAGGAACGGTGTTACACCCACCTCCGGTACCCGCTCCAGCTCCCCCCAGGACCCACGCCGCCCCGTTATCCTCCAAACACCCTCCAACCCCCTCCCGGTTACCATCCAACCCCCTCCCAGGAAACACTCACGGCCCCCTTACCCTCCAACATACCCCCTCCCCTGGTACCCTCCAACCCCCTCCCGGTTACCATCCAACCCCCTCCCAGGAAACACTCACGGCCCCCTTACCCTCCAACATACCCCCTCCCCTGGTACCCTCCAACCCCCTCCCGGTTACCATCCAGCCCCCTCCCAGGAAACACTCGGGGCCCCCTTACCCTCCAACATACCCCCTCCCCTGGTACCCTCCAGCCCCCTCCCAGTTACCATCCAGCCCCCTCCCAGGAAACACTCGGGGCCCCCTTACCCTCCAACATACCCCCTCCCCTGGTACCCTCCAGCCCCCTCCCGGTTACCATCCAGCCCCCTCCCAGGAAACACTCGGGGCCCCCTTACCCTCCAACATACCCCCTCCCCTGGTACCCTCCAGCCCCCTCCCGGTTACCATCCAACCCCCTCCCAGGAAACACTCGGGGCCCCTTACCCTCCAACATACCCCCTCCCCTGGTACCCTCCAACCCCCTCCCGGTTACCATCCAACCCCCTCCCAGGAAACACTCGGGGCCCCCTTACCCTCCAACCCCCCCCTCCTCTGGTACCCTCCAACCCCCTCCCGGTTACCATCCAACCCCCTCCCAGGAAACACTCGGGGCCCCCTTACCCTCCAACCCCCCCCTCCCCTGGTACCCTCCATCCCCCTCCCGGTTACCATCCAACCCCCTCCCAGGAAACACTCGGGGCCCCTTACCCTCCAACATACCCCCTCCCCTGGTACCCTCCAACCCCCTCCCGGTTACCATCCAACCCCCTCCCAGGAAACACTCGGGGCCCCCTTACCCTCCAACCCCCCCCTCCTCTGGTACCCTCCAACCCCCTCCCGGTTACCATCCAGCCCCCTCCCAGGAAACACTCGGGGCCCCCTTACCCTCCAACCCCCCCCTCCCCTGGTACCCTCCATCCCCCTCCCGGGACCCACACGCTCCTATTCCCGTCTATTCCGGGTATCCACGTCCCCCTAGCCCCCCCCCCCGCCGGGTACCTGAACGGCCCCGTTGCCGAACCCGGCCGCCAGGCGCCCCCCGGCGGGGGCGAAGCGGAGACTGTAGATCCCGTGCGGGTCGCTGCTGAGCGGCACCTGGTGCCGGGTGCGGAGCCGCGTGGGGCCCCGGGTCGCCTCGTCCTTCTCTCCGCCGCGCGACGCCAGCAGGGCCCGCTCCAGCCGCCGCCGCGCCATGGCGGCTCCCCCCGCACAGCGCGGGCACCGGGGTTACGGAGCGACCGGCGGGGGGGGGGGGGGTCGGTTACCGAGATCACGGAGCGATGGGCGGGGTCGGTTACCGGGGTTACGGAGCGACCGGCGGCGGGGGGGGGTCGGTTACCGGGTTCCGGAGCGACCGGCGGGGGGGGGGGGGTCGGTTACCGGAGTTACGGAGCGATGGGCGGGGTCGGTTACCGGGGTCACGGAGCGACCGGCGGGGGGGGTCGGTTACCAGGGTCACGGAGCGACCGGCGGAGGGGTCGGTTACCGGGGTCACGGAGCGACCGGCGGGGGGGTCGGTTACCGGGGTCACGGAGCGACCGGCGGGGGGGGTCGGTTACCGGGGTCACGGAGCGACCGGCGGGGGGGGTCGGTTACCGGGGTCACGGAGCGACCGGCGGGAGGGTCGGTTACCGGGGTCACGGAGCGACCGGCGGGGGGGTCGGTTACCGGGGTCACGGAGCGGCCGGCGGGGGGGTCGGTTACCGGGGTCACGGAGCGGCGGGCGGGGGGGTCGGTTACCGGGGTCACGGAGCGGCCGGCGGGGGGGTTGGTTACCGGGGTCACGGAGCGGCCGGCGGGGGGGTCGGTTACCGGGGTCACGGAGCGACCGGCGGGGGGGGTCGGTTACCGGGGTCACGGAGCGACCGGCGGGGGGGGTCGGTTACCGGGGTCACGGAGCGACCGGCGGGGGGGGTCGGTTACCGGGGTCACGGAGCGACCGGCGGGGGGGGTCGGTTACCGGGGTCACGGAGCGGCGGGCGGGGGGGTCGGTTACCGGGGTCACGGAGCGACCGGCGGGGGGGTCGGTTACCGGGGTTACGGAGCGGCCGGCGGGGGGGTCGGTTACCGGGGTCACGGAGCGGCGGGCGGGGCGGGGCCGGTTTCCTGGGTTACGAGGGGACACCCCCAGTTTTCCGTCGCTTCCACCGAGTCCCGGGCTTGAATCAAACTGTTTCCATGGCAACCGCTTCTGGAGCCAGCGGTTTCCGACATGCGCTGATTGGCGGAGCCAGCCTTCCTGCAGGCGGATTGGCCGAGTGCTTAGCCCCGCCCCCATGCTCTTCTGATTGGCGGAGGGGTCCGAAGCGGCGCTGCGATTGGCCCAGGAGCCCCGTGTCAAAGGGGCGAGGGCGAAGGCTTCGATTCAGTCATGGGGGGGGGGGGGGGACCAGATGTCTCCTATCAGAGAGGGAGCCGTGTTAGTCTGGAATAGCAGAGGTAACAGTCCTGGGGCACCTTAAAGACTCACTTTATAGTTAACTTTATAGTGAGTCTTTAAGGTGCCACAGGACTTTGTTACCAGATGTCTCCTATTATCCTCCCCCCCCCCCCCCCGCTCTACCTGGTCACCCTGGGAACAAGCGCCCATGGGGGGGGGGGTGTCCACACGGGGTCAGAGGGCGCAGCCTCGGGCCTCGTTATTACAGGGGGTGCATGGGGGCTGGAAGGCGTGCATGGGGGCAGGGGGTGCATGGGGGCTGGAAGGCGTGCATGGGGGCAGGGGGTGCATGGGGGCTGGAAGGCGTGCATGGGGGCAGGGGGTGCATGGGGGCTGGAAGGCGTGCATGGGGGCAGGGGGTGCATGGGGGCTGGAAGGCGTGCATGGGGGCAGGGGGTGCATGGGGGATGGAAGGCGTGCATGGGGGCAGGGGGGATGGAAGGCGTGTATGGGGGCAGGGGATGAATGGGGGATGGAAGGTGTGTATGGGGGCAGGGGGTGAATGGGGTGCATGGGAGAAGGCAGGTGATAGAGGGGGTCAGAGGGTGTGTGTGGGAAGGTGGGAAGTGTAGGGTGTAGGGGGGGGGAAGAGGGAGGCAGGGGGCATGTGGGGCTGGACACCCATGGTGGGGACAGAACAGGTGCCCAATGATGAAGTGGGTATCAGGGACGGGGTTTAGCCCTTTTCCCATCCCTGGGAGTCCTGAGGTCAAAATGAAACTCTTGCAAATCTGCTCAGATTCCATAGCAAAATTTTATACAATATAGAGATTTGGGTTTGTACAACAGCTACACACCAGAACCGTTGCAGTAATTGGTTCACACCCCTCTCCACACAACTCTCCCTGGCTGTTCCCCTCCGTGCTAGTGTTTCTGAACCATCCTTGGGCTCACGGCCCAAGGCAAGATTGATCCTCCTCAAAAGATTATTTCAGAGCTCCTAGGCCAGTCTCTCCATTGGCATCATCCTCCGTGGTTCCCTTCAGACACTAGTAGTTATAACCCTATCCCCTCCTCGGCCATCACTTTGCTGAGATGGCCAGATTTAGCTCAGTCTCCCCTCTGACAGGAACAAAAGAAAACGTGCAGAAAACTGAAGCTACTTGGGTCAGAAAAACTTGTCTATGGACCCCCTGCTAGAGCAGCACCCTGCACTGGAACAAGCCCTTAGTAAAGTGAAAACTAAGACAGAAAGTGTTATAATGCCACTAATTAAATCCACAGTACATCCACACCTTGAATGTGGTGTGTAATTCGGGTCCCCTATCTCAAAGAACAAATATTAGAATTGCAAAAACTACAGAAAAGGATTAAAAAAAGATGAGGGGTATGGATCAGCTTCATTTCCACAACACAAGAAGCAGGGTCACCCAATGAAATTAAATAGGCAACAGGTTTAAAAACAAACCAAAGGAAGTATTTCTTCACACAACACAAAGACAACCTGTGGAACTCATTGCCTGAATATGTCGTGAAAGCCAAAAGTAGAACTAGGTTGAACAAAAGACCTAGGTAAGTTCTTGAAGGACAGGTCCACCAATGGCTGTTAGCCAGGATGGTCCAGGACACAACCCCACGCTCTTGGTGTCCCTAAACTTCAAACTGTCAGAAGCTGGGACTGGATGAGAGCTCCTCAATAAATTGCCCTGTCATATGCATTCCCTCTGACGTCTCTGGCATTGGCCACTGTCAGAAGACAGGAGATGAGGGGTAGATGGACCTCGGGTCTGGCCAGCATGGCCGTTCCCACGCAGGGGGAGCCAGGGAGGTGCCTACACTCCAAAACAAGGGAGTGGCTTTCCCTCTTTGGCTGAGAAGGCTCAAGGTGTTATTCAAGGGAACAGATTCCCACTCGGGCCAGTGGGAAAGGGCGTGAGCCACGGCAGGGAACCGGTGGGAAGAAGAGGGCAAATAAAACAAGATCCATAAGAGAAACACCCATAGCAGGAAGCCAGGGAGAAAAATGGGTGAGGCTGCTGAAGGGGAATGGAGTGGCTGAGCTGCTCTGCCAGGAGGGGGAGCGCTTGATGGGCCTGGCTTGAAGGAGGGTGGAGTGACAGTGGGAGCAGTACAGTCAAAAGCCACTCTGCAGGACCAGGAACCCTGGGCAAAACCACGAGGGTTATATGGCCATGGCTCCCACACTGGGCTTTCCCCGTCCTGCCCACGCCTGCCACTGAGCTGGGGTTGGTAGCCTCCAGGTTACTGACCTAGCCAGTGGCTGCAAAAGAAGAGAATTATGTCTGTGTGAGATGGTGAACGGCATTTGGCTTTGATTTCTGTTTATGCGCCTCTCTCATTTCGTGTTGAAAAGCCTGCCTGACTTCGACAAAGCCAGTCTATCCCAGACACTGCCCTGCCCAGGAAAGGACAATCAACGACTGGCCCATCAACGGTGGATGATTCAAAACTGGCCCAGTTCAGGGGACAATGGTTTTCTTTGCTGGGTCATGGGGTTGGACTATTCCAGACTGGGCACGTGGTCCAAAAGGGTCAGAGAGTAGGTTTAAGGGGAGTGCTGCCCACTGCCACACGACCAGACTTGATGGAAAGAAGGCAGGAGGGATTCGGCCTTGTGTGGAAGACTGGCCAGGACTCAGTCTTGCAGAAGGAGTGAGATCAGACTGGAGGGCGGCTGTGGACGATGGTTTTCACAGATCTGTAACACTCCGCTGCTTGAAGAGTACAGTGTCTGTGGTTAAGAAATCACTTTGCTGAGCCTGTGTTCTTTGCTTACCTACCTCATTGTCCCTAAGGGGTTAGTCACCCACCCAGAGACCACAGCAGGACGGCTATGAATGCGGCCCAACACAAAATCGTAAACTTACAACGTTATGAGATTACGTCCACAAATACCGGAGTATTATTCGTAATTCGCATTATAATTGCAAACAGTTCGACCAAAAAAACGAAAAACTGATAAAATTGACTAATCAAATAAAGAGCGAGAGGACTCTAATGTCGCGTAAAATGAATTGTGACAAAGAATTCGTGTGTACTAGGCATAACGCCGCCGCGCGCCGTACGCTCTCGCTATGTGTGGCCCAAGACAACTCGTCTTCTTCCAATGTGGCCCAGGAAAGCCAAAAGATTGGACACCCATGTCCTAAGGGAACGTGTACAAATACTTGAGGGCTGGGGAAGGCTGAGGTGCTGGATTTGGTGGCTAGGCAGCAGATTTCCAAGTCCAAAGGAGAGGTGGCAGCCACGGAATCCACACCTGGGAGTGTGCCTTATAAACCCAGAGCCAGGACCCGTGCCACAGCCCTGCCCAGACTCAGCTGAGTCAAGAGTATACGGGATCCAACACGTGAGTCCACTCCCAACAGAGGAGGGAAGAGCCAGACTGGGAAGAGGGATGTAAAGTGGCTCTTAATCCCCTGTCTTGAGGTTCCCATCAGCCTCTTGCTCCCCCCTCCTGCCCTGAGCTCCCACATTAGCCTGGAGCTCTCTCACTTTCTCCATCTCCCCCCCCTTTGAGCCATGGCAAGTTCTGTATGTCAAAAACACTAAGCCCTGGAGCAACGTGGGGAGTCACCAAATCCCCTGGCTGACCCAGCTCCCATTTGTGTCCCTTCGTGTGTTGGTGTCCCCGGGGCCCTGGAGCAGGTTACCAAGCTCGGGAGGGCAGAGCCGCAAGGATACAGAGCTCAGGGGCTGGATCAGGCCTAGAGAAGGCTGGCAGGAGTCCGCCACTCAGTCCCACCCTGGGTTTTATTTGTAGGTCCAGCAAGCAGTGGCCCAGCCCTGGCCCTTGCACAACTCCTTGTGCTTGAGGAAGCAGTTCTGCACTCGGAACTTGCGCCCACAGTCCTCGCATGAGTACAGGTTCCCATCGTGGGTCTTCATGTGCTCCGTCAGGTGGTGTTTCAGCTTGAACTTCTTGTTGCAGACGGAGCAGCCGAAGGGGCGCAAGCTGAAAGTCAGCATGATGTGCCGGTCGCGCTTGGGCTTGACGGCAAACCGCTTGCCACACAAGCAGCCAAACTTCTTTCCATCAGGCGCCGTCACAATTTTAACAGGCGCATGCACCACCTGGCCATGCACTGCGTGGGCAATGATCTCATTGCCATGTAGGTCCACTGGCTTCCAGGAGCTCTGGGGGAAGCTGGCCTCATCGGAGGAGAGGGGCTGGGCTTTAATGGTGAAGCCAGGGCCAGTGATGGAGGAGGAAGAGGCGGCGGCCCCACTGACCGCAGCAGGGATGATGTAGTTGACTTCACTGCTTGGCTGGAACTCTGCCTGGCACAGGCTCTGCACCTCGGCCATGCCCAAGGCCCGCCCCTGTGCCAGCGACTTGAGGAAGCTGGCCTCACCCGCAGCACTCACGCCACCTCCCAGTGCCGCCACTGCCACCTCGTCAGGGTCAAAGCGCTCCTGCTTGATGTAGAAGATCTTGGGGTGGTCCCGGGGGCCGTGAAAGGCGCCGTCCAGCTCTCCTGAAGACAGCCCCTTGGAGCCACCTCTGCCACCAGCCCCTTCATCTTCCTCCAGCACAATCTTCACAGCCTTGTCCATTGAGCCACTGCAGAGCTGGGCCTGATGTTCCTCCTCCTCCTCTTCCTCCTCCTCTTCCTCCTGGGACACCTGGATCTTCATCACCTCATGGTCAGGGCAGCCTGGTGCTGCCCGGCCTGAGGACACCCCACCATGCCCAAGCCCCTCTGAGCTGCCGCCCCCCGGCTCCCCATCGTCCTTCACAGCAAAATAGTTGCTGCTACTGGGGGACTGGCTCTCGCTCGCCCGGCTAGACCAGGGCCGGCAGGGGCCCCCCTCCAGCTCTTTAAGGATCTCAGAGCACTGGTCCACCACCTGCCACATCTGCAGCCCGCTGGCCACCAGCAGGTGACTGGGAAGCGCCTCCATCAGCAGCTTGAGCCGGCCCGAGTAGATGAGCTGAAGCAGATTCTCAAAGGCCTCGGGCTCGATGACGGTGGGCAGCACGATGCAGTTGGTGTCGTTGAGCAGCAGCTTGTCGTGGAAGTAGGGCGAGGAGGCGGCCAGCACGCTCTTGTGCGCCTGGAAGACCCGGCCCTGCACGTGGATGGAGATGTCGCAGAACTTGCCCTCCAGCCGGTGCTTGTTGAGCGACTCCAGCAGCACCGCGGCGTAGTGCGGGAACTCGATCTGGATGCTGCGGGTCTCGGGCTCCATGGCACCGCCTGCCCGGGGCAGGGGACTGCAACGGGAGAGACAGGGCGTGAGGCCAAGAAACACCCCGACCCACGGCGCTGCCCGCCCCAGGGAAGAGAGGAGCTGCAGGGGGGGGAGCCCCCACCCAGCCGGAGGACACAGTCAGTGGGGCAGGAGAGACAGGGCGTGAGGCCAAGAAACACCCCGACCCACGGCGCTGCCTGCCCCAGGGACAAGAGGAGCTGCGAGGGGGGGGGCACGCCCCACCCCCACCCAGCCGGAGGACACAGTCAGTGGGGCAGGAGAGACAGGGCGTGAGGCCAAGAAACACCCCGACCCACGGGGCTGCCCGCCCCAGGGAAGAGAGGAGCTGCAGGGGGGGGAGCCCCCACCCAGCCGGAGGACACAGTCAGTGGGGCAGGAGAGACAGGGCGTTAGGCCAAGAAACACCCCGACCCACGGGGCTGCCCGCCCCAGGGACGAGAGGAGCTGCAAGGGGGGGGGCACGCCCCACCCCCACCCAGCCGGAGGACACAGTCAGTGGGGCAGGACAGACGGGGCGTGGGGGCCCCGAGAACCCCCCCCCCCCCGCCCATGGCCTCGCCTGGTGTAGGAGGGAGCGGGGGGCGGGTTCAACCCCCTCCGTTGCGGGGTCCCAGGGACCCTCGAACCGCCCCACGGGATCCCCCATCGCCGCCCCACAGAGCGCACGACCTGACCCCCCCCCCCCCCGGGGGAAACTCAGCGCTCACCGGGCGAGTCGGGCAGCGGGGCGAGTCCCAGCAGCGAGGTGTGCGCGGGCCGACCGAGAGCGAGCCCCGCGAAACCCCGCCCCCCGGGCCGACCGAGAGCGAGCCCCGCGAAACCCCGCCCCCCGGGCCGACCGAGAGCGAGCCCCGCGAAACCCCGCCCCCCGGGCCGACCGAGAGCGAGCCCCGCGAAACCCCGCCCCCCGGGCCGACCGAGAGCGAACCCGGCGAAACCCCGCCCCCCGGGCCGACCGAGAGCGAACCCGGCGAAACCCCGCCCCCCGGCCGACCGAGAGCGAACCCGGCGAAACCCCGCCCCCCGGGCCGACCGAGCGCGAGCCCCGCGAAGCCCCGCCCCCCCCCCGCGCGGGCCGATCAAGCGCGAGCCCCGCGAAGCCCCGCCCCCCGCGCGCGGGCCGACCGAGAGCGAACCCCGCTCCCCGGGCCGACCGAGAGCGAACCCGGCGGAACCCCGCCCCCCGGCCGACCGAGAGCGAACCCGGCGAAACCCCGCCCCCCGGGCCGACCGAGCGCGAGCCCCGCGAAGCCCCGACCCCCCCCGCGCGGGCCGATCAAGCGCGAGCCCCGCGAAACCCCGCCCCCCGCGCGCGGGCCGACCGAGAGCGAACCCGGCGAAACCCCGCCCCCCGGGCCGACCGAGAGCGAACCCGGCGAAACCCCGCCCCCCGGGCCGACCGAGAGCGAACCCGGCGAAACCCCGCCCCCCGGGCCGACCGAGCGCGAGCCCCGCGAAGCCCCGCCCCCCGCGCGCGGGCCGACCGAGAGCGAACCCCGCTCCCCGGGCCGACCGAGAGCGAACCCGGCGAAACCCCGCCCCCCGGGCCGACCGAGAGCGAACCCGGCGAAACCCCGCCCCCCGGGCCGACCGAGAGCGAACCCGGCGAAACCCCGCCCCCCGGGCCGACCGAGAGCGAACCCGGCGAAACCCCGCCCCCCGGGCCGACCGAGCGCGAGCCCCGCGAAGCCCCGCCCCCCGCTCCCCGGGCCGACCGAGAGCGAACCCGGCGGAACCCCGCCCCCCGGCCGACCGAGAGCGAACCCGGCGAAACCCCGCCCCCCGGGCCGACCGAGCGCGAGCCCCGCGAAGCCCCGCCCCCCCCCCGCGCGGGCCGATCAAGCGCGAGCCCCGCGAAACCCCGCCCCCGGGGCCGACCAAGAGCGAACCCGGCGAAACCCCGCCCCCGGGCCGACCGAGCGCGAGCCCCGCGAAGCCCCGCCCCCCGGGCCGACCGAGCGCGAGGCCCGCGAAGCCCCGCCCCCCGGGCCGACCGAGAGCGAAGCCGGCGAAACCCCGCCCCCCGGGCCGACCGAGCGCGAGCCCCGCGAAGCCCCGCGAAACCCCGCCCTCCGGGCCGACCGAGAGCGAACCCGGAGAAACCCCGCCCCCCGGGCCGACCGAGAGCGAGCCCCGCGAAACCCCGCCCCCCGCGCGCGGGCCGAGAGCAAACCCCGCCCCCCGGGCCGACCGAGCGCGAGCCCCGCGACACTTCCTCCTCGTCTAGGTGGGTCGCCAGGGGCCCCCGGCAGGACACTCACCGCGGGTGGCCATGGGCCAACCAAAAGCGACCGTGGCCCATCCCCCACAGCTCCCCCCGCAACGGGCGGACCAACCACGAGACGACCCCGGGGGGGGGGCGCCTCAGCCAACCAGCGTTCACCTCGCCGGAGACACACCCCGCCTAGCGTCGCACCGGGGAGCCGGAGCCGCCAATTGGCGGGCGCGATCTCCCTTCAGCCAATCACGGAGCAGCTCTCTCATACCCAGCGCCTGTTAGTGGCCAGGCGGCCGCCCTCGTTCCGCGCTCTGATTGGCTACAGGGGGGCGCTCTGTGATTGGTCGGAGCGATGCTGAGACCCAGGCTGCCCCTCCTCCCTACCGGTTCCGTCCTTCCACAGCGCGCCGGGAGCTGCCCCCCCCCCCGGGGGAACAACCCCCCCGGCCGTGCCCTGCGCCCCCCCCCGGGGGAACAACCCCCCCGGCCGTGCCCTGCGCCCCCCCCGGGGAACTGACCCCCCCGACCGTGCCCTGCGCCCCCCCGGGAAACAACCCCCCCCCGACCGTGCCCTGCGCCCCCCCCCGGGGAACAACCCCCCCGACCGTGCCCTGCGCCCCCCCCCGGGGAACAACCCCCCCGGCCGTGCCCTGCGCCCCCCCCCGGGGAACAACCCCCCCGGCCGTGCCCTGCGCCCCCCCCCCGAGGAACAACCCCCCCGGCCGTGCCCTGCGCCCCCCCCGGGGAACAACCCCCCCGGGCGTGCCCTGCGCCCCCCCCGGGGAACTGACCCCCCCCGACCGTGCCCTGTGCCCCCCCCGGGGGAACAACCCCCCCGGCCGTGCCCTGCGCCCCCCCCCGGGGAACAACCCCCCCGGCCGTGCCCTGCGCCCCCCCCGGGGGAACAACCCCCCCGGCCGTGCCCTGCGCCCCCCCCGGGGGAACAACCCCCCCGGCCGTGCCCTGCGCCCCCCCCCGGGGAACAACCCCCCCCCGGGAACAACCCTCCCCGACCGTGCCCTGCGCCCCCCCCGGGGAACAAACCCCCCCCGACCGTGCCCTGCGCCCCCCCCCGGGGAACAACCCGCCCGACCGTGCCCTGCGCCCCCCCCCGGGAAACAACCCGCCCGACCGTGCCCTGCGCCCCCCCCCCCGGGAAACAACCCGCCCGACCGTGCCCTGCGCGCCCCCCCCCGGGAAACAACCCGCCCGACCGTGCCCTGCGCGCCCCCCCCCCGGGAAACAACCCGCCCGACCGTGCCCTGCGCGCCCCCCCCCGGGAAACAACCCGCCCGACCGTGCCCTGCGCCCCCCCCCCGGAGAGCAGCCCGCCCGACCGTGCCCTGTGCCCCCCCCCGGGGAACTGACCCCCCCCCAACCGTGCCCTGCGTTCCCCCCGGGAAACTGACCCCCCCGGCCGTGCCCTGCGCCCCCCCCCGGGGAACAACCCGCCCGACCGTGCCCTGCGGCCCCCCCCTGGGAAACAACCCCCCCCGACCGTGCCCTGCGCCCCCCCCGGGGAACAACCCCCCAGGCCGTGCCCTGCGCCCCCCCCGGGGAACAATCCCTCCGGCCGTGCCCTGCGCCCCCCCCCCCCCGGGGAACAACCACCCCGACCGTGCCCTGCGGCCCCCCCCGGGGAACAACCCCCCCCGGCCGTGCCCTGCGCCCCCCCCCCCGGGAAACCACCCGACCGACCGTGCCCTGCGCCCCCCCCGGGAAACCACCCGCCCGACCGTGCGCCCCCCCCCCGGGAACAACCCCCCCGACCGTGCCCTGCGCCCCCCCCGGGGGAACAACCCCCCCGACCGTGCCCTGCGCCCCCCCGGGGGAACAACCCCCCCGGCCGTGCCCTGCGCCCCCCCCGGGGAACAATCTCCCCCGACCGTGCCCTGCGCCCCCCCCCGGGGGAACAACCCCTCCGTCCGTGCCCTGCGCCCCCCCCGGGAAACCACCCGCCCGACCGTGCCGTGCGCCCCCCCTGGGAAACCACCACCCCCCGACCGTGCCCTGTGCCCCCCCCGGGGAACTGACCCCCCCGACCGTGCCCTGCATCCCCCCCGGGAAACTGACCCCCCCGGCCGTGCCCTGTGCCCCCCCCCAGGGAACTGACCCCCCCGACTGTGCCCTGCATCCCCCCTGGGAAACTGACCCCCCCGACCGTGCCCTGCGCCCCCCCCGGGGAACAACCCCCCCGACCGTGCCATGCGCCCCCCCCAGAGCTGCCCCCCGGCCGTGCCCTGCGCCCCCCCCGGGGAACAACCTCCCCCGGCCGTGCCCTGCGCCCCCCCCGGGGAACAACCTCCCCCGACCGTGCCCTGCACCCCCCCAGGCCTTGCCCTGCGCCCCCCGCAGGAGCTGCCCCCCACCCCCAGCCATGCCCTGTGCCCCTCGGAGCTGCCCCCCCGGCTGTGCCCTGGGCCCCCCCCAGGAGCTGCCCCCCACCTTGCCCTGCACCCCTCTCTTGGATCTGTCCCCCCCCAGCTGTGCCCTGCGCCCCCCCCAGGAGCTGCCCCCCACCTTGCCCTGCCCCCCCCAGCCGTGCCCTTCCTCCGTCTCTTGGAGCTGCCCCCCCCCCCCCGGGCTGTGCCCTGCCCCCCCCCAGGAGCTGCCCCCCCCCAGGCTCTGCCCTGCCCTGCGGCCCCACGCCAAGGCGGCGTAAAAGAACAATCGCCGTTTATTAAACGTTTCTCCGTTGGCACCAAACACTCCCGAGAAAATGAGGAAAATCAAACGGACAGAAAAGGAACCGGAGAGAGAGAGACGCCCGGGGCGCCCGTGACCTGAACTCCCTCCCGAGGGGGAGCGGGGCTATGTACAGAGACTGAGGTCCGGAGAGGTCTATGTACAGTACAAATCCGGTGGTAATTACAGCTCCCAGCCTGGGGGCGATGCGGCCAGGGGGGGCTGGGGGGGGGGGTCGGGCGGGGGAGAGGAAATTTCACATATGTACAAACTTTTATATAATAATAATAATAATTAATACGTATAAATATCATGGCGCCGCCCGAGTCGCCGCTGTCGGGGGGGGGGGGGAGGAAGGGGAGAGTCCTTACAAAAGAAATACGGACCGGGGGGGGGGCCAGGAGAGGGCTGGTTAACGGCGAGTCTTGTCCTCGCCCGAGTCTGAAATAGAGACACAGAAACAGCAAAGTAACACCCAGTACAATCACTGCGCTGAACACATTCACCCAGCAGCTCAGACCATAGCACGACGGTGAATAGCCACAAGAGTCCCCTCCAGTTCTACGTGCTCCGGTGTGGGGGGCGCTCCCCCGCCCCGGTGCCCTGCACGTGCCGGCGGGGGGGCAGAGAAATGGCTTCTTAATTAGTTTTGTTGGCTGTTCCCTACTACCAACCCCAGACTGGGGGGACGGAGGGATCTGAGAACAGAAAGAACGACAGAAAGAAAGAAAAAAAGCCCCTCCCTCACTGCCCCCCCCCGAAAAAACCCAATCAATGTCTAAATAATCATCATTTCCAAAGAGTGGGGTGGGTGCAGGACACATGGGGGGGAAGGGGGGGGGCTGAGCAGGCAAAGCCCTTTATCAGAGTATAGAGAGCGCAGAGCAGAAAGGGAGGGGGAGGGGATCCCAGCACTGGCACCAGGTGGGAGTTGGGGGGAGACCCTCAGTGCTGACACCAGGTAGGAATGGCAGAGGTGAGGGGCAAACCGCAGCACTCCCCCTGGCCAGGGCAATGGGGTGGAGCAGCCCTGCTTCGCTGGGGGTGATGGGTGGGGTAGGGAGAGTACCTGCAACTCCACAAGCCTTCCACCCTGACCCACATCCCAGGGCTGGAGGAGAGAAAGAGAAATACTGGGACAAAGAGCTGGGAGCCCTTCCCTCTACCCGCTCTGGGGAAGGCCCCTGCCCGGGGAGCTGGAGCCAGGCAGACACCCCTCACCTGCAGGGAAATGGGGACAGCTTCGGCACAAGCTGCCTCCACCCTCCAGGCATTAAAGACTCAACTTTCGTTAAAGATCAAGTCATGTGATGAAACCTCCAGAAACACGGCCAACCAAAATCGGCCCCCGCCCCGGCTCCTGGGGGCAGATTGGGGGCGAGTTTCCTCCCTCCCATAGGCGTACACCAGGAAGGAGAGGGCTGCCAGGGGGAAGATGAGACCACTCCTGAGAAATGCGAAGTGGGGAAGAGCTAATGTCCCCATTGCCAGCTGGGGGAAGCTGAGGTCCATGGAGGAGGGGAGGGGGTATCGGCCCTGCTCCCTGGGGGAGGAGTGGGGAAGGTGGAGTGGAAGAGGGGTGTAAGATTGTCATCTGTGTTCTACTATAAAACACCCTGAAGTTGAGTTCAAAGCATTGAACTGTCCCCGAGGACAGCGCAGGTGGAGGGAAGTTGGTTGGGGTTGGGGGCTGGTTCAAGGGGACAGGAGCGGGGCGCTGGTGCAAGGGGAGGGGGCAAAGGGAGAGCCCCCCCACTGCAGGTTTGCTTGCTTGGGAGGGGCACTGTGTCCCTGCCAGGGTCTCTGCTGCTCCCGCCGAGCTGCGGGCTGGGGGGCCCCCCGTCTCCCCCGGGCCGCGTCTCGCCGGGGCGGTGGCTAGTGCTCAGCAGCGGTGTTGCGGAACTCTCCATTTTCCGTGATCTGGAGTCGCGGGGGCGGAGGCGGGGGCGGGGCGGGCAGGATCCCGTTCCAGGGCTGGGCCAGGGCGCCGCTCAAACGCGGGTTTGTTGTACCCACGGCGGAAAGCTGCCTCTCCTGCAACACAGACAGAGCAAAGGCTTATTTATTAACGTTACGGGAGCTCAGCCGCTCAAGCTGCAGCCCCGCCCACCAGCCCTCCAGACACCGACCCAGATGGCAAACCCTGCCCCAGGCTCTCCCCCAGTGCCCGCCTCCACCCAGGCAGCTCAGTGCATGGGGCCTCCGGCACCAACCCAGGAAGAGCAGGGTTCTCCCGAGGGTCTGGTTCTTGTTTCTCTAGTAGGGGAGGATGGCCCCGGGTTTTCTCTGGCCTGGCACTTCATGGGGAGGGCGTGTTAGCTAACACTGGACTCCAGCAGCGCACCCCAAACGCACAGTGGGACAGAAAGAAGGATTCCTACTGGAAAACATGTTACTTCACTCCTCTTAGCACCCAGCTGGACAGACCCTATGCCCAACCAGCTCCCACCTGGGCGACACAGACCTGGTCTACCCTTAAAAGCTGTAAGTTAGGGGTGGTGACGTCTGACTAGTACATGGGCACCACTGGGAGCCCAGGGCAGAGACCGGGCTATCCGGAGATTAATTTTCCGGAGTGGTGGGTAGGGTGCTTGCCTGGGACAGGAGCTCTGCGTTCCAGTCCCTGCTCTACTGCAGGCTCCCCCTCTCAGCTTGGGCCCGTCACTTCTGGCCAGATTTACAAAGACGGGGCTTTGGCACCTAACCTGGAAATTTCTGAAAATCCGACTAGGTGCCCATCTGCATCCTCAGGCACAAGTACCCTGGAAAATCTTGGCCTCACCTGCAGCCCAGCTCTCAGGGTAGCTCCTCTACACCTGAATGGTGTCCTGCTTTCCCTGTCCTGGGGGGGCTAAGGCCAGCCCCCCTTGCTAGTGTGGACACAGTGAGGTAAAGGTGCTGCGGGCAGCCAGCCATTCCTGAAGGGGAATTAGCTAGACGGGCACAAGGCTCTTTTCTCCCAGTTTATCTGCATCCTCACTAGGGTCGCCCTGACCCAGCCCAGCTCTGCAGGACGAACTGGCCAGCCCAGCCGGAGAGGAAAGAAGCTCCCCCTGACTGGGCCAGAGGAGGGGCTCTGAGCACTCGGCACCCAGTTGAACAGCTGGATCGCAGCCCAAGCCAGACCTGCTGGAGGTCGGGAAACAAGGGTGAAGCGTCCCCTCCCCAGGCCCCTTTCTGGGGGCACAGCCCGGCTCAGCGTGTGGCCAGTCCACAGGCTCACATTTCCCCAGTGCCATTTCAGTGGGGACACAGCAAACCTGCCCCAGCCCACTCAGCCTAGTGACAAGAGGGGGAGAGGCCCCACTGCCCTGGGGGACGGGGTGGGGAACAGCCTCTTGCTCCCTTGTCCCTATAGTCTTTCCGTTGGCACTGAGGGGGCTGTGAATGAGGCCAAGACAGCTGCTGAGTCCATGGCATGGGAGCCCAGCTCAGGGTTGTGGGTCAGCGTCCCACTCTGCTCCTGGGGGGCACTGCCTGGTCCCTGCAGAATCACAGTGTGTCTGTGCTCTCCCCTCCCCCACACAGCCCCACACCATCGCCACCGAGAACGACAGTCCCACGCACGCAGGCACTAACCTCTCACGCCTGCCGTCCGGCACCACCCCAGAGCATTCCGGGGCGCCCCCCTCTGGACGGGGGACTGTGCTCTCATCGCTGAGACCTGTGCCTCCCCAACACACGTGCGCACAGGACACAGACACTCACACCCCCGTGTTACACTGCACACGCCCTCCCCTCACAACGCAGACACCCCCACTGCAGCCCGGCCCCTGGGGAGCCCAGAACACCCAAAATCAGGGCTATGGGAAAGAGATACCCTGCAAGTGGGGGTAGCTCAGGGTTGAGACCTGAGGATCCCAGTCCCTGGGTCTGTCCCCTGGGAGGTGAACACAGTCCCCCCCAATTCAACAGGAGTTACAGGTTCCAGTGAGATGCGGTGTAGACAGACACAGGACAGGAGGTGGAAACGAGACGGGTATGACGCTGGGGGATTAGCGCTGGGGAAGACACTCACAGACACTAACAAAACACTAAACTGCCCTTGTCTGGTGAGAGACATTTCCCCAATTTAACTCCCCTGTCGGCCTCCACCCCAGCTCCGATTCCCCCTCAGCCTCCCTCCCAGCACTGCTTCCCAGCCTTCCAAGGGAAGGGTGCTCACGTGGGCAAGACCTGAGCCCCGAGGCTCAGCACCCCTCAGAGGAATGCAGCTCTCTGTGGGAACCTGCTTTGTGCTGAAGACAGGGTGAAGCGAGGGCGCGGGGAAGGGATCACCCCCAGCACTGCAAAGAACTCATGAGGCTGCCTGGTGACTCCCAGCATCCCAGCTCCAAGGAAAGAGACGTGCTGCCACTACCCCAAGAGAGGTTCCTTGACTCTGGTGGAAACGCGCCCCTGGCCAGGGTCAGAAGAGCCCTGAGTCTGGGAGCAGGGGGGCAAGAAGGCAGACAGGATGAGGACAGGCTGACAGGGGACCTCGTTTATTCCTGACACGCGTGATTCTCCTTCGGATCCTGTCCGGTACGACTACTAAATGATCCTTGTGTTGCATCCCAGCATGGGTCAACTGGTGCAGATGAGACAGGGGATCATGGAGAGCTGTCTTCTCTCTCAGCCACTGGCCACCCCATGAGTGCCCTGCTCCACCTGACACTCCCAAATCCTGGCAGGTGCGGGGCGGCTCCCCAGCCAGCAGCACGGAGAGGCTTATGGGAAGGCCTGGAGAAAGACCCCAGCGGGGGGAGGGGAGGCAGGCCCTCAGGCTGAGCAGCACAGAAAGCACCTGCTGCGCTGACCCCCAGACACAGTAGCTGTGAAACGTTCTGACCAGGCTCCTGGGTGCCTGTTCAATCCCCCCAGCCATGCCAGTCCTCAGTGGAGAGGGAGAGGCGGCGGGGCTAGGGGGATAGAACCAACCAGACAACGGAGTTAATTGACCCTAATGGGGAAGGAGAAGGTAGTTCACTAGTCTCTACAGGGAGGGGTGATGCACAGAGGGGGAGAGGGTGCGTGTGCAGATGGGGGTGGAGGGGGAGGAGAGGAAAGGACCCACCTGATCTGCTACCGAACGGCGAGAGTCCCCCCGATCCCTCCACGTGACAAAAGCAGAGTCAGAGAGAGTTACCTGATGAAAAGCTAGGATGAAGAGGAGAGAAACAGACGGGTCAGGGCCCCGGCACTGGTGCCCCCCCGCCGGTGGGAGCACGGATCACCCCATCGCTGGCTCCATCGTCTCCCCAGAAAACAGGAAGGGTCCACAGACCCAGGATGGGAGAGAGCCAGGAAGTGCTGGAGGCAGCAGGGGGAAGGGGCCTGGGAAAATCCTGATTGAAGTCCTCTCCCTGACCCCTCGCTACATCCCCAGACCCAGGGCCAACATGACCCAGCTCTGGGGCACACGAGGATGGCCAGGGAAGTGGGCCATTCCTGCCAGTGCCTCATGCTGGGACAGCCAGTTGAACAGCTACTAGAGTTACACAGCTACCTCACCCTCCTCACACACACTGCCCGGTCCCTGGGCACAGACCCCTGGGCACCCAGCCACCATATCCAGACAAACACCTTGGCAGGGTGCAAGTAAGCGGAGAGCATGGGGAAAATAAGGGATCCCGCTTTATTTCAAAAGATCTTTTAGGGAAGCACCACACCCCATAGCTTATCAGAACACCGACTGGTCTCGCGAGCGCACGTTTCTACTCCCTCCTCCAAACTACAGGGAGCTTCACGGTCATGTTTAGAATGGGACTCATCCGTTTTAATCAATGTCAGCTGACTCAGTGAAAGAAGAGACAATCCCTTCAAATAAGGGACGGGTGTTATTCCTAAAAACAAACCTTGGCCCCCGGCAGCGACTCCTAGACAACAAAACTGTCCAAGCTCACGAGAGAGGACCGCTGAGCAGTCCTCACGCAGCCACCCCTGGGAGCCCAGCACAGAGCCCCATGGCTGCCTCTGAACACCAGGAATCCAGCTTCCGCGAGCCCAGGCCCATGGACACCCTACAACCCCTAAACCCAGGTGCCAAAGCCGATCGGACTCCAATCTCAGCACAGCCTCCCCCGGCTCCAATCCCAGCTGGGTTTACCACCGCCGAGGTACGAAAACCCCAGGACACCTGGGACGGTCCTCTTGAGCTCCTGAACTGCCCAGTGGGCAGCATATACTGATCTTCCCAGGACAGCCACCTCAACCACGGGACGATCCCAGACAAGAGGAAACCCTAACAGCCTCCAACCCCTGCACCCACCTCACTAGGCCCCTGAGCCGGGCCCACGGCCTCCCAGGACTCCCAACATGACCCCTAGCTTTGGAGGCTCTTCTTCCCTGTCCCATGTTGCCCAGGCTGAAAGGCCCATGTAGGCTCTCAGAGTTTGGGTATCAGGAGGTGATGGAGCAACTCTGGGGGCTGCGAGTTTATCCGGGGAGCTGTGGGAGGGGGATTATTGGGGTCAGCTCGGGTGGCTCTGGGGAGCTATACGAGGGAGTTGTTGGGTTTTGTGGGGAAATGTGTAGGGGTTGTCTGAGGGGATGAGAGGGGAATAGAGTTCGATTGTGGAGTTGCTCAGAAGTCAGGGAGAGAGGGATGGGAGGGGGGCTGTTTCTCATGGTGTCCAGATGGCGTCTCCTCACCCTAAACCCCATGGACCCAAGACGTCCCCACTGCCCAGGCCTGCTCTGAGAGTACCATGAGGGGGCACGGGCCCCCTCACCCTGTGAGCACCCTGATCCTATGTCCCCAAGAGGCAGGCACCCCGTCTAGGGCTAACACAGTGCTAGCCCTCCTCATCCGTCCATTTATACACCTCGCTCAGCCCTTGGGCTCCTTCTCTCCTGGTCCTAATGCTGTGGTGTGTCTGTGCCCTCCAACCCTACCCCCGATTCCTCCATCCCCCTCTCCCAGCCCTGTTCCCTTCCATCCACCCGTCGGGGTGTCTCCCCCGCACTGGCGCTGCTCTGGGCCATCCGTCGGGGTGTCTTCCCTGCTCCGGGCCCATCCGTCGGGTGTCTCCCCAGCACTAGCCCTGCTTCGGCCCATCCGTCGGGGTGTCTCCCCAGCACCGGCCCTGCTCCGGGCCCATCCGTCGGGTGTCTCCCCAGCACTAGCCCTGCCCATGGGACAGACAGCAGACGAGATGGGATGGGAAATGGAGACACGGAAAAGAAAAATGACATTGTAATTTCCACCTGAGCGTCGAGCAGGCGTTTCCGGGGTTCGGAGACGTCGAGGCCGGCCGAGTGATCCCTGCGCAGCTCCTCCTCCACCAGCATCAACCTGTAGGGACAGGCTTCACTGGAGTCAATCCGGGCTCCCGCGGGGGGAGGCCAAGGGTCCCTGACAGCTATCGCCCAGTGGGGTAGGGGGCAGATGGAGCAGGTCCCCAGGGGGGCGGAGGCCACGGCAGGTACCTGGGGAACGGGATGGGAGGCAGGTCCTAGAGGGACTGTTCCCTCGCTGCCCCGAGTTCAGTATCTCTGAGGGGATCCCCCTAAGGCCCTGTGACCCCCCTCCCCCCCACAGACCTCCTCATCACCATGTATCAGGGACCCTGTGACCCTCATCTCCCCACACGTGCCAAGGACCCTGCGTCTCTGCCATGAGCCGCCCCCAGGTGTGTCAGGGACCCTGTGGCCTCCCATCTTTCCCAACATGTGCCAGGGACCCCATGGCCCCCACCTTCCCCGCACATGCCCAGGACCCAGCGACCCTACCGCAAGGCCCCACCGCTCCGATCCGCCCCTCACCTGCCGATGATGCTCTTGATCTGCGAGTCCTTCTCCACCTGCTGCTGGCGCAGCCGCTTCTCGCTCTGCTCCAGCCGCTGCTGGTACTGCATCAGGATCTTGCTGGTCTGCTCCTCCTGCGACATCAGGCGTCGCTCATACTCCTCCAGCTTGCGGTTCGACATGTGCAGCCGCTCCTTCAGCGAGTGGATCTCCTCCTCGTATTCCTTCACCTGGAGGGAGAGGCAACGTGATGGCCACAAGGGCACTTCTGCCTCCAGGCCGGGGCTCCGGGCCTCCCTACTGCGAAGGGCTGGGGGCCAGGACTCCTGGGTTCTATCCTTGGCATGAGGAGGGGAGTGGGGTCTAGTGGGTTAGAGCAGGGCTGGTCGCTGGGAGTCAGGCCTCCTGGGCTCTCTTACCCGGTCCAGCCGGCTCTCATCCATGGATTTGGAATACTCCTTCAGCTTGTACTCCTCCCGCTCGATGTGGGAGCTCTCGATGTCGGCTGACAGGTGCGGCATGTTGGAAACCCAGGCCACGGTGCGCTCAGAGGCCGGCATGACCGGGTTCAGCGTGGAAGGCGTGTGCGATGGCTGTGGGGGGGGAGAGTCAGTAGGGAATGAGACCCCCTCCCTGCTGCAGACACTGCCCCGCCTCCCCGTTGGGACGCCATCCCCGCCTGAAGGTCAGGGCTGAGGCTCCGCTCCCGAGGACCCTCCTCACTGTTCCCCTTCGTACCCCTCCCCACCTGTCCACCCTGCCCCATCTCCCCACCGCCCATACCCCTCGCCTTCCTCCCTGCCCTTCCCACACCTGCTTGGTAATGGTTGGCTTGAGTGCAGAGGGCGTCTCCTTGGTGACCGACTGCTGGCGGGGGCGGGCTGGCCCGTAGGTGGGCTCGGGGGACTGCAGCAGGTTGCCGCTGGAGGGCCGGGGTTTCTGGGCAGCGCTGACCGTCAGCTGCTGGGACTTCCCGCGCTGAAGCGGGCCCTGGGGCTGCGGCGGGGGCGGGGCGCGCTGGGGCTGGGGCCCGATGGTGATCTGGGGCGGGGAGAGCATGTTCTGCAGGTTCTCCTGCAGCGAGAGCTGGCGCTTGGTGAACTCGGAGCCCTGGCGGGTGAACTCGTCGCTGTAGCTGTGGCTGTGGATGATGTGCTTGCTGGCGGACAGATCCTCGCTTTTGCTGTAGCCATGGAAGGGGGCAAAGGTGTCGGGGTTGCCCTCGGCCGGCCGGTGCGAGGAGGCGGCGGAGGGCCCGTCGGAGGCCATGTGGAAGAGGGGGTTCTGGAAGGAGAGGGGCACCCTCAGCTGCTGGGCGGCGGCCCCGTCGGTGGTGACCCCCATGTGGCTCAGGCGTAGGCCGGCCGCGATGCTGGAGCCGCTGCCCTGCGAGAGCCGGCTGTGCCGCAGGCCCATGGCGGCGGTGATGGAGGCCTGGCTGCTGTTGAGCATGTCGCCCACGCTCTGCAGGTTGGAGACGCTGTTCATGCGGCTGTCCTGCAGGTCCAGCATCGAGACGCTCTTGTTGACGCTCAGCATCTTCTGGTCGGGCTCCGTGATGTCGGAGCTGCTGGTGCAGTAGGCTGGCGAGGAGCGAGCCAGGGGCGGGCGGGTCACGAAGAACATGTCCTTGGAGCCCTTCTCCTTGGTGGGCGAAGGCAACCGGGTCATGTCCATGGAGCTGCAGAAAGGTGAGGGGGTCAGGGCTGGGGCCAGTGGGAGGAAGGGAGCAGTGAGCAGCCCAGCCCAGGGCTCCCAGGGTATAGGGTAGGTGGGAGTCAGGCAGCAGCCCAGGAGGGAAGTGGCCCCAGCCCAGGGGGCAGCCATGGGGGCAGGACAGACGCCAGCCCATGGCCCCTGGGAGATACGGGAGTCTCTGAACAGACCAGGACGTGTGACCTTCCCAGGGCTGGCAGGGGGGCTCCGGGTCCCCCAGAGGAGGGACCAGGCCCAGCCTGGTGCTGCCCAGGCCTCAGGCAGAGCTCCTTCCAGAGGGCAGTGTCCCCTGGGACCGGTGCAAGGGGGGCGCTGGATGGCCCGGGGCCAGGGTGGGGACTGCGCCGGGACTCACCTGTTGAGGCCCCGCACCATGTAGGGCTGCAGATCCACGGAGCTGCAGGGGAGCAGAGGCAGCAGTTAGTGCTGGGGAGAGCCCTGGACAGGACCCGATATGGGAAAGGGGAGGGGCAGGAGACGCTTCCGGCGCCCTGCAGGGAGTCAGGCTTGCAGCCCTATCCAGTGCCCTGCTCCCTCCCACTGCCCCCCAGACTCCGCTCACCTGTTGAGGTCCCGCATCATGTAGGGCTGCATGTCGGAGGACGGCCCCCGCAGGACGAGGGGCTTGGTTTGCAGCCGCTCCCCCTGGTGACTTGGCTGCCGCTGGATGTGCGGGTTCCTGAGGGCGACGCTGATGTCGTTGAGCAGCCGAGGCAGGGGGCCCAGCTTGATCAGGGCTTCCTGGGGCCAGGGGCAGAAAGACAGGGGAGGGGGTTAGCATGAGACCTGGGGATCCCAGCTGTTCTCCCAGAGCCAGGAGAGAACCCAGGAGTCCTGGCTCCCAGCCCCCCGCTCTAATCCACCAGCCCCCACTCCCCTCCCAGAGCCAGGAGAGAACCCAGGAGTCCTGGCTCCCAGCCCCCTGCTCTAATCCACCAGCCCCCAACTCCCCTGCCAGAGCCGGGAGAGAACCCAGGAGTCCTGGCTCCCAGCCCCCTGCTCTAATCCACCAGCCCCAACTCCCCTCCCAGAGCCGGGAGAGAACCCAGGAGTCCCGGCTCCCAGCCCCATGTACCTTGCTGAGCTGGGGCATGACCTCCCAGAGCAGAGCGTGCAGTGTGGAGAGCTCGCGGCCTAGGTCGATGTAGCCCTCAAAGCTGCTGCTGTTGGTCAGGGTGTCGAGGTTGGAGATCTCGTAGAGGAACTGCTGCATGCTGGCCCACTCCAGCTCCAGGAACTCGTTCATGAAGGCCATGTACTCCTCCTTGCTGCCGAACCTGGCGTGGGGTCAGGGGGTCAGTGGGGTGAGCCCCTCCCCCCAGCCCCATACAACACCCAGGCCCCATCCCATGCTGGCCCACTCCAGCTCCAGGAACTCGTTCATGAAGGCCAGGTACTCCTGGCTGCTGAGCTTGCCGGGGGCAGAGGGGTCTGTGGAGGTCAGCAGCCCCTACACACAGCCCCCTCCAGGAACTCATCTCTGAATGACACCTACTCCTCAGGCCGGCTGAAACCTGCCAAGGGCGGGGGGGGGGGCACATTCCCTCCCCCCCCCCCGCGATGTCCCCCCCGGCTGCCCTGCCCCATGGGGCCTCGCTCACTTGCTGAAGTTGGCCAGGTTCTGGATGACCTTGGCGATGAGGGTCAGTGTGCGGGACGTCTGCTCATCCGGGTACTCCTGCATGAGCCCGAAGAGGCTGGGCGACATGACAGCGGGGCACAGGAAGCGCAGGAAGAGCGAGGCACTGATCAGCCGGTCAGCAATGTCCTCGCGACCCCGCTCCGCGCAGCGCAGTCGCCACGAGGCGAACACCTCCTTCAGCTCCCGCGGGAACACGCTGTGGGGCGGACAGAGGAGCCATCAGTGACCCCCGGGCCTCGTGATCCCATATACCCCCAGAGTCCCTGTGCCTCCCACCGCTCCCTGATCCCATACACCCCCCAGAGTCCCTGTGCCTCCCACCGCTCCCTGATCCCATACACCCCCCAGAGTCCCTGTACCTCCCACCGCTCCCTGATCCCATACACCCCCAGAGTCCCTGTACCTCCCACCGCTCCCTGATCCCATACACCCCCAGAGTCCCTGTGCCTCCCACCGCTCCCTGATCCCATACACCCCCAGAGTCCCTGTGCCTCCCACCACTCCCTGATCCCATACACCCCCCGAGTCCCTGTACCTCCCACCGGACCCCTGATCCCATACACCCCCAGAGTCCCTGTGCCTCCCACCGCTCCCTGATCCCATACACCCCCAGAGTCCCTGTACCTCCCACCGCTCCCTGATCCCATACACCCCCAGAGTCCCTGTGCCTCCCACCGGACCCCTGATCCCATACACCCCCAGAGTCCCTGTGCCTCCCACCGCTCCCTGATCCCATACACCCCCAGAGTCCCTGTGCCTCCCACCGGACCCCTGATCCCATACACCCCCAGAGTCCCTGTGCCTCCCACCGCTCCCTGATCCCATACACCCCCAGAGTCCCTGTGCCTCCCACCGCTCCCTGATCCAATACACCCCCAGAGTCCCTGTACCTCCCACCGCTCCCTGATCCCATACACCCCCAGAGTCCCTGTACCTCCCACCGCTCCCTGATCCCATACACCCCCCGAGTCCCTGTGCCTCCCACCGGACCCCTGATCCCATACACCCCCAGAGTCCCTGTACCTCATAAGAACATAAGAACATAAGAACGGCCATACTGGGTCAGACCAAAGGTCCATCTAGCCCAGCATCCTGTCTACCGACAGTGGCCAATGCCAGGTGCCCCGGAGTGAGTGAACCTAACAGGTATGATCGAGCAATCTCTCTCCTGCCATCCATCACCCCCCTCTGACAGACAGAGGCTAGGAACACCATTCATTACCCATCCCAGCTAATAGCCATTTATGGACTTAGCCTCCATGAATTTATCCAGCTCTCTTTTAAACCCTGTTATAGTCCTAGCCTTCACAGCCTCCTCAGGTAAGGAGTTCCACAGGTTGACTGTGCGCTGTGTGAAGAAGAACTTCCTTTTATTTGTTTTAAACCTGCTGCACGCCAATTTCATTGAATGGCCCCTAGTTCTTCTATTTTGGGAACAAGTAAATAACTTTTCCTTATTCACTTCCTCCACTCCACTCATAATTTTATATACCTCTATCATATCCCCCCTTAGTCTCCTCTTTTCCAAGCTAAAAAGTCCTAGCCTCCTTAATCTCTCTTCATATGGGACCCGTTCCAAACCCCTAATCATTTTAGTTGCCCTTCTCTGAACCTTTTCTAGTGCCAGTAGATCCTTTTTGAGATGAGGAGACCACATTTGTACGCAGTATTCAAGATGTGGGCGCACCATGGATTTGTATAAGGGCAATAAGATATTCTCCGACTTATTCTCTATCCCTTTTTTAATTATTCCTAACATCCTGTTTGCTTTTTTGACTGCCGCTGCACACTGCGTGGATGCCTTCAGAGAACTATCCACAATGACTCCCAGGTCTTTTTCCTGATTGGTTGTAGCTAAATTAGCCCCCATCATATTGTATGTATAGTTGGGGTTATTTTTTCCAATGTGCATTACTTTACATTTATCCACATTAAATTTCATTTGCCATTTTGTTGCCCAATCACTTAGTTTAGTGAGATCTTTTTGAAGTTCTTCACAGTCTGCTTTGGTCCTTACTACTTTGAGCAGTTTAGTATCATCTGCAAACTTTGCCTCCCACCGCTCCCTGATCCCATACACCCCTAGAGTCCCTGTGCCTCCCACCGCTCCCTGATCCCATACACCCCCAGAGTCCCTGTACCTCCCACCGCTCCCTGATCCCATACACCCCCCAGAGTCCCTGTGCCTCCCACCGGACCCCTGATCCCATACACCCCCCAGAGTCCCTGTACCTCCCACCGCTCCCTGATCCCATACACCCCCAGAGTCCCTGTGCCTCCCACCGCTCCCTGATCCAATACACCCCCAGAGTCCCTGTACCTCCCACCGCTCCCTGATCCCATACACCCCCAGAGTCCCTGTGCCTCCCACCGCTCCCTGATCCCATACACCCCCAGAGTCCCTGTACCTCCCACCGCTCCCTGATCCCATACACCCCCAGAGTCCCTGTGCCTCCCACCGCTCCCTGATCCCGTACACCCCCAGAGTCCCTGTACCTCCCACCGCTCCCTGATCCCATACACCCCCCAGAGTCCCTGTGCCTCCCACCGCTCCCTGATCCCATACACCCCCCAGAGTCCCTGTGCCTCCCACTGGACCCCTGATCCCATACACCCCCAGAGTCCCTGTGCCTCCCACCGAACCCCTGATCCAATACACCCCCAGAGTCCCTGTGCCTCCCACCGCTCCCTGATCCCATACACCCCCAGAGTCCCTGTGCCTCCCACCGCTCCCTGATCCCATACACCCCCCAGAGTCCCTGTACCTCCCACCGCTCCCTGATCCCATACACCCCCAGAGTCCCTGTACCTCCCACCGCTCCCTGATCCCATACACCCCCCAGAGTCCCTGTACCTCCCACCGCTCCCTGATCCCATACACCCCCAGAGTCCCTGTACCTCCCACCGCTCCCTGATCCCATACACCCCCCAGAGTCCCTGTACCTCCCACCGCTCCCTGATCCCATACACACCCCAGAGTCCCTGTACCTCCCACCGCTCCCTGATCCCATACACCCCCAGAGTCCCTGTGCCTCCCACCGCTCCCTGATCCCATACACCCAAAGAGTCCCTGTGCCTCCCACCGCTCCCTGATCCCATACACCTCCAGAGTCCCTGTACCTCCCACCGCTCCCTGATCCCATACACCCCCAGAGTCCCTGTACCTCCCACCGCTCCCTGATCCCATACACCCCCCAGAGTCCCTGTACCTCCCACCGCTCCCTGATCCCATACACCCCCAGAGTCCCTGTGCCTCCCACCGGACCCCTGATCCCATACACCCCCAGAGTCCCTGTGCCTCCCACCGCTCCCTGATCCCATACACCCCCCAGAGTCCCTGTACCTCCCACCGCTCCCTGATCCCATACACCCCCCGAGTCCCTGTACCTCCCACCGCTCCCTGATCCCATACACCCCCAGAGTCCCTGTACCTCCCACCGCTCCCTGATCCCATACACCCCCCAGAGTCCCTGTACCTCCCACCGCTCCCTGATCCCGTACACCCCCAGAGTCCCTGTACCTCCCACCGGACCCCTGATCCCATACACCCCCAGAGTCCCTGTGCCTCCCACCGGACCCCTGATCCCATACACCCCCAGAGTCCCTGTACCTCCCACCGCTCCCTGATCCCATACACCCCCCAGAGTCCCTGTGCCTCCCACCGCTCCCTGATCCCATACACCCCCAGAGTCCCTGTGCCTCCCACCGCTCTCTTATCCCGTACACCCCCAGAGTCCCTGTACCTCCCACCGCTCCCTGATCCCATACACCCCCCAGAGTCCCTGTGCCTCCCACCGCTCCCTGATCCCATACACCCCCAGAGTCCCTGTGCCTCCCACCGCTCTCTTATCCCGTACACCCCCAGAGTCCCTGTACCTCCCACCGCTCCCTGATCCCATACACCCCCAGAGTCCCTGTACCTCCCACCGCTCCCTGATCCCATACACCCAACCCCCAAAGCCTGTGCGCCCCCCACAGGGCACAGACCTCCTCCCGCTCCCGTGGAATCATGCTGTGGGGGGAGGGCAGAGGGACCATCAATGACCCACCCCCAGCCATGAGCCCACCCCCATCCACCTTCAGCTCCAATGAGAACAGAGTGCCGGGGTGAGCTCTGGAGCCCCCCATGCACCTCGCCATAGGGACAGACCTTCCTCAGCTCCTGAGAACAAAGAACGGCCGTATGGGGTCAGACCAAGTCCACCTGCGGGCCCCGGAGCGAACCCAACATCCATTTCCACCCTTGGACAGAGCGAGGCTAGGACCCCATGTCCTACCCCGCTCAGTGCCGCTCACCCCCTCCCTCCACCCCTTCCCTCAGATCCCCCCCCCACACCCCGCTCCTGCCTTACCCCGCTCAGTGCCGCTCACCCCCTCCCTCCACCCCTTCCCTCAGATCCCCCCCCACCCTGCTCCTGTCTTACCCCGCTCAGTGCCGCTCACCCCCTCCCTCCACCCCTTCCCTCAGATCCCCCCCCCACCCCGCTCCTGCCTTACCCCGCTCAGTGCCGCTCACCCCCTCCCTCCTCCCCTTCCCTCAGATCCCCCCCACACCCCGCTCCTGCCCTACCCCGCTCAGTGCCGCTCACCCCCTCCCTCCACCCCTTCCCTCAGATCCCCCCCCCACACCCCGCTCCTGCCTTACCCCGCTCAGTGCCGCTCACCCCCTCCCTCCACCCCTTCCCTCAGATCCCCCCCCACCCTGCTCCTGTCTTACCCCGCTCAGTGCCGCTCACCCCCTCCCTCCACCCCTTCCCTCAGATCCCCCCCCCACACCCCGCTCCTGCCTTACCCCGCTCAGTGCCGCTCACCCCCTCCCTCCTCCCCTTCCCTCAGATCCCCCCCACACCCCGCTCCTGCCCTACCCCGCTCAGTGCCGTTCACCCCCTCCCTCCACCCCTTCCCTCAGATCCCCCCCACACCCCGCTCCTGCCCTACCCCGCTCAGTGCCGTTCACCCCCTCCCTCCACCCCTTCCCTCAGATCCCCCCCCACACTCCGCTCCTGCCTTACCCCGCTCAGTGCCGCTCACCCCCTCCCTCCACCCCTTCCCTCAGATCCCCCCCCACACACCCTGCTCCCTCGGACCTGCCCCACCCCCCTGCCCGCTGGCACCCACCAGTGCGAATTGACGACCTTGCAGAGAGCCAGCTCACAGCACATGCGCAGGTTGGCCTGGTGGTCAGGCAGGGTGGATGAGGAGCATTTCATGGGGTCGACCTCGCAGTTCTCCTCGGACTCGTAGAGCGCCCGGATGAACTCGCCTGCAGGACGGGAGGCAGAGAGCTAGTGGGGCAGGGAGGGGGGTGCCAGGCTGGACAGTGCCCACTGTGACGGAGTAGGGGGGGAAGGGAGGTCACCTGACCGGCCCGGGAAGGAAAGACACGGGAATGGAGGGGTGCGGCTGAAGAGAGGAGTGAGTTGGAAGCCAGCTGGAGTCAGGCAGGGAAGGCAGAGGAGCTATCTGGCTCTCTGGCCCCCAAAATGGACCCAGCAGAGGGGTCGTGTTTGCTCTACCTAGATAACGTTCCTGTCATCGAATAAACCTGTTTTACTGGCTGGCTGAGAGTCACGTCTGACTGTGGATTTGGGGTGCAGAACCCATGGGCTCCCCCAGGACCCCGCCCAGGTGGGCTCGCTGGGGCAAGCGCACAGAGAGGCAGAAGGTGCTGAATGCTCCGAGGTCAGACCCAGGAAGGGTGAAGTGGGGACCCCTGAAGCTCCTGGCCTGGGAAACAGGCTGTGTACGGAGAGGGGACCCTTCACCCCAAGTCCTGTCTGGCTTCTTAGGGAGCAAGTTCCAGACCATCGCTCCAGGCACTCGGTGACACCCACCGCCCTGCAAACCCTGTCCTACCTGTCAGGGGCTCCACCCGCCTCTCCAGGGACCAGATGGAGTGAGGTGCCAGGACCAGGTGTTGGGTTGGGGATCCCATCCCATCTCCAGGCTGGGTATGGGGTAACGCCCCGAAGCCCCAGATTCCCCCCTCTGGGCATACAGACCCCTGCAGGCCCGGTGCACAGGACCCAGACCGGGCACACCCACAGCCGCGCGGGCAAGCAAAGCCCTCCCCCTCCCGCACTCACCGATGGCGTCCTTGAGGTATTTCTGGCCGATGAGTTTCAGATACTCTTCTATGGCTTTCGTGGCCAGCGTGTTCTCCCGGAATATCAGATGCTCCCGGTCCATGAACCGATCCACTTCCGTCATGGCCATGTCCGAGAGGAAATCCTGCGGGATTCAGGAGTGAACGTGGGGACCCCAGGCCCCAGGCCACGCGAGCCGGACGATTCAGAGGGGACTTGGTCCTCCCGCTCCGCCCCCATCCCCCCCGCTCGCCCCGTACCTTGGCTTTGCCAGTGCTCTGCAGGATGTGCACCAGCGCACAGGCCACTTCCTCCTTGCTCTTGACGCTCAGCACCGGCTCCAGCACCGCGCACAGCATGCGGTAGTTGTTGGTCACGTACTCAGCAAACTCCTTGTACAGCTCCATGGGGAGGATGCTCATGGTCTGGAAGCGGCTCTTGACGCGCACGGCGGGGCAGCCGGCCTTGCTCTTGCTGGTGCTGGGCTGGCTGAGCGGGTACCACTGCTCGGCGAAGTGCCGCCCGGTGACGCTGGCGATGGGGATGCTCACCATGCCCACGTAGTTGCTCTTGTCCTTCTTGCGCTTCTTGTCCGTGTCCTTGTAGACGTGCAGGCGGATGGTGCGCACGGCCGGCAGGTTGTTGAACTCGAAGTGCTCGCCCCAGAAGACATTGTCGGTGCGCATCTTGCTGGTGGTGCGGGCGTAGAGCATGTCGTCCAGGCACAGCTCGCAGTAATAGCGCTTCTTGGGCGGCAGCTCCCGCGCCTCGATGATCCACAGCTTCAGCACATTGTCCACCCGCCGGCTGTTATCCTGGGGGCACAGGGGGGTGGGGGGCTGTTATCCGGGGGGCACAGGGGGGTGGGTCGGCGCCATGGGGCACTGTGTGTGCTCTCTGATATATTGGGGCTAGAACAGTTACTCTGGGCAGGGGGAGCTGGAGCTCTGGGGCCCCAGGGGAACATGACTCCTGAGGAGTAGGGCAGCAGGTGAACATGTGGGGAGAGAGAGACACGTGTGCACCGCTGTGGGGGGCTGGACCCAGCCTCCTGCCCGTTAGCTCTCCTGTCAGCCAGTATCCACCCCCTCCCCCCAGCACGCCCCTCCCCCCAGCACGCCCCTCCCCCCAGCACCTTATTGGGTTTCACAGCTCGCTGCAGGTTCTCGATCCACTTGTCGCGCTCTGCAGCTGAGCGGCAAGCGAAGCACTTGGTGCCAGACGCAGTGGTGACCTGCGGAAGAGAGAATTAGGAGCAGCTGAGCTGGGCCACAGGTACCGTCCACACTCCCTGACCGGGGTGCCAGCCCTACACCTCCCAAGAACCCAGGAGTCCTGGCTCCCAACCTTCCCCTCCCCCTTCTAACCACTAGACCCCACTCCCCTCCCAGAGCTGGGAGAGAACCCAGGAGTCCTGACTTCCAAACTTCCCCTACACCCCCTCTAGCCACTAGACCTCCCTCCCCTCCCAGAGCTGGGAGAGAACCCAGGAGTCCTGGCTCCCCGCCCCCGGCCCTGCAGGTCGCGGTACCTCGAAGCAGAACTCCTGGCCCAGGATGCTGCTGTGTACGGGTTTGATGATGGAGTCCTCGTCCAGGTTGAGCTCCAGGGCCTCCGCCGCGCTGCTGGGGCTGAGCAGAGACTCGTGGGAGTGCGACTCCTTGAAGCTCTGCATGAGGCGGGCTCTGTGGGGAGGGGAGCGGGTGAGACGGGGGGCCCGGGGCCCCCGTGTCTCGCGTCATTGGAGTGAGTCCAGTGCGGGGGAGTCACACACAGGGAATCTGGTGCCAGGACACAAGCATGGGACGGGGAGAGGGGGAGACAACTGAGACATGGGCTCTGGAGCTGCTAAAGGGGGCGTGTGGGCAGCCAAGCTATGGGGGGGGGTGGGGTCCTAGAGCCTCCCGGGGGGTGTGCGGAACATGCCCTAGCTGTGGCCATGGCACTGGTGAGACCACACAGACAGCTGGTGCCCGGGACGGGGGGTACCTGGGGGATTCAGCGGCTGGCCGTGGGAGGGGCCCCTATAGACAATTCTGCACTGCCGGGGGCTCTGGACCGCAGAACAAGAGAAAGAAAGAGAAAGAGTCAGAGACACGCGCAAATTAATGGGGGGGGGGGACGCAGGGTCCCTGGGGATCACCCTGGGAGGCTGTGACCCACAGGGAAATCACAAGGCATTCTCGTATTAGAATGGGGGACAGAGGGTCAGCACCATTACCTGCCTGTTCCAGAGCGGGAAACTGAGTCACAGAGGGGGAAGGGTTTACACCCCCCACACACACACAAAATCACTCTAGTCTCTGGCAAAAGCCAAAGATAGAACCCAGGAGTCCTAGCTCGGAGCCCCAAACCCACTAAACCCCACAGCCTCCCTGAGCTGGGGAGAGAACACAGAAGTCCTGGCTCACTGCCCCCCACCCCCAAATCCACTAGACTGCACACCCCTCCTCAAGCTGGGGATAAAGTCCAGGAGTCCTGCCTCCCACCCACTCGCACACCCTGCCCAGACCTGGGGAGAGAACACAGGTATCCCGGCTTCCTGTCATCCCCCGCAAATCCACCACACCCCTTGCCCCTCCTCAAGCAGGCATCCTGGCTCCCAAACCCCGCCACAGACCCACTAGACTCCCACCTGGGGACAGAACCCCCCAGCCCCCTCTGAGCCAAGGATGGAACCCAGGAGCCCTGCTTTCCAGATTCCCAAACTCACTAGACCCCCCCGACACCCTAAGCCAGGTACAGAACCCAGGAGTCCTGGCTCACAGTCCCCGGAGGATGCCCCGTGCTGGCGAGGACACACAAGGCAGCCCCCAGCTGGCACAGGTGAGTGGCCGCCCCCAGCGGGTTATTTTTAGCGCCAGGGCTGCGTAAGCAGAGAGGCCCCTGCGTCTCCGGGAGGCAGCGACTCAGAGCTCGGCTGGGCTCGGCTCTGCCGTCACTGGAGCAGCGTGGGGGCGGGCGCTGCTAAAAATACTCACCCGGCCAGGCAGGGATGTACCAGCAGTGGGTCTGGAGTGCCAGGCAGAGCAGGGGCCCAGGGAGGGGAGCCCTGGAGCAGGCCCGAGGAAGCCCAGTTTTAAGTGGGAGAGCTTGGGGGGCAGGCAGGAAGTACAAGAGGAAGTGGGAGGAAGGCCAGGCTGGGGGAGAGAGGCAGGTTTGCAAGGAAGGGGGTGCCTGGGCTGGGGAGAGAAGAGCCGAAGACGTAGGAAAGGGGGAAACCCAGGCTGGGGAGGGGGCAGGGGATATGATGGGGGAAGCCCAAGCGGGGGACACTGGGGGAGAGCCAGACGGGAGGATACCGGGCGATGGGGAATCCCGAACCTTGGGGGGAGCCAGGAGTCCAGATACCAAGACAGCTGCCCCCTTTCTGGCTGTGTCTACAAAGGGGGGGCAGATCACAGGCACTCCCCACTCTGCCCCCCCCCTCCATACAGCCTCCACCCATACACAGAGATCCCGCACAGCCCTGCAGACGTTGTACATCACACAAATACAGAGATGCAGCCACCTCCGGGCTGGGACAATGGGACTAGACGAACAGGGGAACCGTGTGCCCAAGAAACACCCCAGTGAGGCTCCAGGCACTCCTTGGTGCCCGAATGTGGCCAGGACACTGGGCCCACATCCCGTGTGTTCCCTTCCCGTCCTTGGAGCCCAGCATCCCCCGCTGGGGCCCTGGGACCAGCCCCCCACACCCTTCAGCATAGCGCCCCCTAGTGCTGCATTGGGGCACAGGCAGAGCAGCCCCCTCCCTCCTCTGGGAGCCCCCCCCCCCAGGTGTGTCCCCAGCCAGCCCTGCCTGAGCTGCGCCCGACTGGGGAAGATGCCAGAGGGATCGTTGTGATCATAGTGACGCCTGCTCCGCCCCCGCAGGCCAGAGACTCCCCCAGCTAACCCTAGAGCAGAGCCGCTACACACTAGCATTTAGGGGTGCACGAGTGTGCGCACGCGTGTGAGTGTGCACGTGTATGTGTGTATGTATATGTGCCTGTGTGCGCAGGTGTGCATGAGGGTGTGCACATGCATGTATGCACACGTGTGTCTGTGTGCGCATGTGTGAGTGCGTGTTGGGGGGGTTGCTTCCCCCCGGTGGTCAATCTTGCTGGATCCTGACATGGAAATCTTACACACACGCACACGCGCGCACACACACAAACACGCGCGCGCCACATACAGATGCACCCAGGGCCCCCCCCCATGTCCCCACACCCACTCAGCCCCCTGCTTGTGTCTTCCCGGCTCCCTGCTCTCCCCACGGGGCCAGTGACCTGGGCTGGGAGTGGGGGGCCGGGCCATGCTCCGGCAGCCAGGGGGCAGAGAGGACAAGTCGGGCCAGGGCTGGGATCTCTGCCAAGCTAGATCCGGCTTTTGCTCCTGGCTCCCACCCACCATCTCCGGCTATAAACAGCTCCCAGCACCCAGCAGCACCGCTTCCGCCTGCCAGCCCCATGTCCCCAGCTGGCTGCCTCCCCCCACGTCCCCTCCCCCCCGACTGGCTACCCCCCCTTTCTGCCCCCCCCCCAACTGCTTACCTCCCTCAACCCCTCCTCTCACCATTCCCTCCACTGGATGCCTCTTCCCCATTCCCACCCCACCACTGGCTGCCCCCTCCCCATGCCCAGTTGCCTCCCACTGCTCCTTCCTCCTTGCCCTCCTCCTACCTGCTTCCCCCAGCTTCCTTCCCATCCTTGGCTGCCTCCTGTCTGCAATGCCCCCTCCTCTTACCCCTCGCCCCACATCTTCCTTCCCTCCAACACCCCCTTTCCCAGTCCTGTCTAACCCCCACACCTCTGAAAGCAACTCCAGATGGGGGGGGGCATGACAGGGCTCAGCCTCCCCCCGAGAACGGACTGGGGGGACCATCCCCCGCAAGCAACCGCCTCCTGTCACCCGAGTCCATAACGACGTTTTCTCAATGAATCTCCACAGCTGCCTGCCCGTCACTCCTGACATGCTGCTGTCAAGGTGGGTTGCAGGGGCTGTGGGATCCCTCGAGATGCAACCGCCTCTGGTGTGGGGCAGCTGTTCCCATGGGGAAGGAAGAGAGCGTTGACCTTGTGAGTGCCTGGAACTGGCGGCCCCCACCAGGGCAGTGATCCCTGGCCGTGCTGGGCAGGTTGGAGCCCCATGCGGCTCTCTGCAGCAGGGCCATGAGGTGGGATATGGACCGGGGGGGAGGGGGGCTCTCACCTGTCATGGTCGGCACTCCGGAACCGTGGCAGGATCTGGCGGAAGCTGCTGGTCCGGTCCAGTTTGGGCTGACTCTTTGTCCGTTTGATGGAGCTCTTCAAACGCCGGCTCAGGAAGCCCTGCTGTGGGTAGGGGGTAGACCGAGTGAAATGGCGAGGGGGCACTGCGGGAGCCAGGACTCTGGGAAGGGGGGGGGGGGCTAGTGGGTCGTTGAGGGGAGTGGGAGCCAGGACTCGGGGGTTCTATCCCCGGCTCTGGGAGGGGAGTGAGAGCTCCCCTGCTGTAGCCACTTGTCTCCACTATCCGCTCAGAGAACCCAGGCACCTTGGTTTATTCAGGAAGTTCAGGACACTCCCACCAACTGTCCTGCAAAGCCTGGCTCCCCGCCTAGCAGGACACAACCCAGCCCACACCACGGCACACAGCTGTATGGGCAGAGCAGGCACCAGGTGCACCGGCAGGTCTGCAGGTAGAGGGGACAGTGCGCCTGAGGGTGTCTCTGTGAAAGCCTCTGAGTGTCCGTCCTTCTGTCAGGGAGCGTGAGCTCGGGGCGGGGGGGTGAATCAGGGAGTAGAAGTGCCCGGGCGAGTGCAGGCCCGCGGCTCATGCGGAGGTGACCGCGCATCTCCGTGTGTTTCAGGGCAGGGGAGGTCTCTCACCGAGGGCCGGAACGGAGGGGCCGGGGGCGCGTCCATGTTGATGCTGTATTGCTTCCCTGCAGGGACGCTCTTCCTCCGGGAGCGGCTCACGTGGTGTTCTGAAAACAGAGTGGGGGAGAGATCTGGTTACCGGGGGGGGGGGGGGGGACCACAGCCCTGTCCACCCCGCAAGACCCTGAAGAACCCCACATCCTATCAGCACTACCCCCAGCTCAAGGACTGGCTATGCCAGCAGATCCAGGCTCATGGGGCGAGGAATGGGGCACGGGGCCTTTCCCCTCTGGGGGGGCGCCAGCTCTAATCCAGCCTCAATGCGGGGGACTGACTGGGAGAGAGGATGAGCCCAGCCCGCAGCCTTGGGAACCCAGATACTGGGGGCAGCACATCTGCAGGCATCAAAGCAGACACACCCCTCGTCCATACGGGAGTCTGGCAGCCAGGCCTCTTGAATTCGGGGGCGGGGGGGGACTAGGAATCAAGGTGCCTGGGCTCACTCCATGCCCTGTCGCTGTGCGGGGCTGCCCCTCTTGTACGAGGTCACCAGAGAGTCCCCCCACACTCAGAGAAGAGACGCTGGTGGAAAGTGGGGGACCCCCCCAGTTCGGCTCGCTGTCTGTGGCCACTACACTGCTGATGCTGGTCCAGGATCACAAGCACCATGGGGAGACAGAGACAGCCCAGTGCCCCAACTCTGTTTGCTCCTAAAACCGCACAGAGACATGCACTGTGACCCCCCCCCAAGGTGCACAGACCCCCCCCCCCAATGCCTCCCAGCCCCCCCTGCCCTCCCCGAGTGAGGGATCAAATCCCATTGGCCTGACACCCACCACTGTAACCCACTAGCGGAGCACATCAAACACCCTGAGCTGGCCCCCCTCCACCACCGCGCCTGCTCCCCACAACGCGGGTTACAGGTTCGAGGGGGGCTCAGCCTAGTTCTGGTCAGGCCAGCCGGCTTCACCCCTGGGCCAGACTCCACACGACCTGTCCCCCTGCAGTAAGGAGGGTGGGAGAGGTCAGGTGGGAGAAGGCAGAATTGCATCAGGGCGTATTGGCGGGGGGGGGGGGAGTCAGGGGACTCTCAGGGTTGATATGTAACCAGGGGCTGGGCATGGGGGGGGGGGGAGATGTCCTCCCGGGGGGTTCAGTGGAGATATTGGGAGTATGCACCTATGGGTGGGGGGCTAAGTGGGGTTGTTGGGGATATAATTCCATGAGTGGGGAGAGGGTTCAGTGAGAGTGTTGGGGGTATGATCCCAGGGTGGGGGGAGGTCAGTGGAGGGTGTTGAGGATATGATCACATGGATGGGGGGGCTCAGTGGGGGTAAGAGGCTATGCACCCATGGGTGGGGGGGATGCACCGGGATTGTTGGGGTTATGATCCCAAGGGTGGAGGGGTCAGAGGGTACTGGGGGTATGATCCCAGGGTGGGGGGAGGTCAGTGGAGGGTGTTGAGGATATGATCACATGGATGGGGGGGCTCAGTGGGGGTAAGAGGCTATGCACCCATGGGTGGGGGGATGCACCGGGATTGTTGGGGTTATGATCCCAAGGGTGGAGGGGTCAGAGGGTACTGGTGGTATGATTACATGGGTGGGGGTCTCAGTGGGGTTATGATCACATGACTGGGGCTGGGGCAGCAGGGGGCTCTCCCCAGGCAGTCTGGGCTGGCCCCCTTGCCCCAGGGCAGCACTAGGGGGCTGTGCTACAGGGAGCTGGGGAGTGGGTCTTTTCCTCCCCGGCATGGTTCGGTGTGCAGGTGAACTAGTTCTGCCTCCCGCAGAGTGGGACCGGCTGTCCTCTGCAGTGTTACTGCGTGGCAGTTCTCTGCCTGACGTGCTCTGCCCCAGAGGTGGCTGCATTTGTGGGGGCAGAGGAGCAGCCTCACATGCTATTAGTAAAGGGCTCCCCTCAGGCTGAAAGGGCTCAACTGGGAGCTGGGAACAGGCCAGCTGTGCCAGCTCAATGCAGCCTCCCCCGCTCCGGCTCCCCCCGCTAGGAAAGGCCCTTGGTTACGCGCAGCCCAGCCAGAGCCTGCTCCTCCCCGCAGCAGCTCTCCCTGGAAAACACCCTCCACCAGGCCTCATGAACCTGTTCCCCCGCAGCTCTACGCACCCAGCAGAGTGGGATCCCTTGCCCAGTGCGGAGATGCGGCCGCCTCTGGGCTAGGGCACGGGGGCTGTTTATAAAGGGCTCCCTTGCCTGGTGCTAAATTCATCTGCCTCTGGGGTGTGGCGCTGGGGCTATTTATACAGGGGTCCCTCATTCAGTGCTAAGATGCAGACACCTCTGGGGTGGGGCGCGGGGGCTATTTATACAGGGGTCCCTCATTCAGTGCTAAGATGCAGACACCTCTGGGGTGGGGCGCAGGGGCTATTTATACAGGGGTCCCTCATTCAGTGCTAAGATGCAGACACCTCTGGGGTGGGGCGCAGGGGCTATTTATACAGGGGTCCCTCATTCAGTGCTAAGATGCAGACACCTCTGGGGTGGGGCGCGGGGGCTATTTATACAGGGGTCCCTCATTCAGTGCTAAGATGCAGACACCTCTGGGGTGGGGCGCGGGGGCTATTTATACAGGGGTCCCTCATTCAGTGCTAAGATGTAGACACCTCTGGGGTGGGGCACGGGGGCTATTTATACAGGGATCCCTCATTCAGTGCTAAGATGCAGACACCTCTGGGGTGGGGCGCGGGGGCTATTTATACAGGGGTCCCTCATTCAGTGCTAAGATGCAGACACCTCTGGGGTGGGGCACGGGGGCTATTTATACAGGGATCCCTCATTCAGTGCTAAGATGCAGACACCTCTGGGGTGGGGCGCGGGGGCTATTTATACAGGGGTCCCTCATTCAGTGCTAAGATGCAGACACCTCTGGGGTGGGGCGCGGGGGCTATTTATACAGGGGTCCCTCATTCAGTGCTAAGATGCAGACACCTCTGGGGTGGGGCGTGGGGGCTATTTATACAGGGGTCCCTCATTCAGTGCTAAGATGCAGACACCTCTGGGGTGGGGCGTGGGGGCTATTTATACAGGGATCCCTCATTCAGTGCTAAGATGCAGACACCTCTGGGGTGGGGCGTGGGGGCTATTTATACAGGGGTCCCTCATTCAGTGCTAAGATGCAGACACCTCTGGGGTGGGGCGTGGGGGCTATTTATACAGGGATCTCTCATTCAGTGCTAAGATGCAGACACCTCTGGGGTGGGGCGCGGGGGCTATTTATACAGGGGTCCCTCATTCAGTGCTAAGATGCAGACACCTCTGGGGTGGGGCGCGGGGGCTATTTATACAGGGGTCCCTCATTCAGTGCTAAGATGCAGACACCTCTGGGGTGGGGCGCGGGGGCTATTTATACAGGGATCTCTTGCCTGGTGCTGAGATGCAGCCATGTCTAGGGTGGGGCATGGGGAATTTGGCCAGGATGCCAGGGGAAATCAGAGGGGCCTGCGAGGATCGGGCCCACAGGTCCCTTAGACATGGCTGTCACTAATGACAAGATTTGCCAGCTTTGCAGATGGAAGTTGTTCAGATGCTCACCCATCACCTGGGTCCTGCCAGGCAGCAAATTTCCCAGGGTTGGGACACATGGCAACCCCGGTGCCCAGGGCTAGGGGAGAACTTCCCGCACCAGACTCGAGTCTAGGGCTGGCGCCCTGGGTTCCGCTCCCGGCTCTGCCACAGACTGCCTGTGTGACCCCGAGCCTCAGTCCCCATCTGTGTCACACCGTGGGGCCTGCCCTGCCCCATAGCAGGCATTCTGGACTGCGAGGTGATGGGGCAGGTCAGTCCGGAGAAAGAGAGACAGGATCACACAGCGATGCCTGGCAGAGAACCCAGGAGTCCTGACTCTCCAGCTCTGCCGGACTTTGGAGACAGGAACACTGGGGGTTACCAGGGTCACCAGCTGGTTTCAGTGTCTCTCCTCCCACAGACTGTGTGTGTGGCTGGCATCTGCCCAGCACCCCGGCCCTAGTTCCCTGTCAGGCTCTATGCGCAGGGGCTGCCCACCTCCACTGGGGGGACAATCGTGCCGGGACTTGCCAGCGTCCTACTTTCCCTGCACAGTGACTCATGCAGGCGATTGATCCAGGCATGGAGCAGGGCGGCTGCGGACACTGGGGTCACCGACGCACACACATTCCTCAGCCCCGATTCGCCTCAAATCTGAAGCCCCAAGAGGCCTTTGTAGCCATCAAACACTGCAGAGCTTCTGTAGCCGCCTCTTAAAATAAACTAGAAAGGTGGGGGGGGGGGAGAATGGGGGATGGGACTGAGGGGCATAGGCAGGACTGGGACAGCGGGGGCTGGGTCAGGATAGACGGACGTGGGCAGAGCGGAGGGGACTCCGGTGGGACAGCGGGGGGCTGGGTCGGGATAGAGGGACGTGGACAGAGCAGAGAGGACCGCGGTGGGACAGCGGGGGCTGGGTCGGGATAGAGGGACGTGGGCAGAGCAGAGGGGACCCCGGTGGGACAGCGGGGGCTGGGTCGGGATAGAGGAACGTGGACAGAGCGGAGGGGACCCCGGTGGGACAAGCGGGGGCTGGGTCGGGATAGAGGGACGTGGGCAGAGCAGAGGGGACCCCGGTGGGACAGCGGGGGGCTGGGTCGGGATAGAGGGACGTGGACAGAGCGGAGGGCACCCCGGTGGGACAGCGGGGGCTGGGTCGGGATAGAGGGACGTGGGCAGAGCGGACGGGACCCCGGTGGAACAGCGGGGGCTGGGTCGGGATAGAGGGACATGGGAAGAGCAGAGGGGACCCAGGTTGGACAGCGGGGGGCTGGGTCGGGATAGAGGAACGTGGACAGAGCGGAGGGGACCCCGGTGGGACAAGCGGGGGCTGGGTCGGGATAGAGGGACGTGGGCAGAGCAGAGGGGACCCCGGTGGGACAGCGGGGGGCTGGGTCGGGATAGAGGGACGTGGACAGAGCGGAGGGCACCCCGGTGGGACAGCGGGGGCTGGGTCGGGATAGAGGGACGTGGGCAGAGCGGACGGGACCCCGGTGGAACAGCGGGGGCTGGGTCGGGATAGAGGGACATGGGAAGAGCAGAGGGGACCCAGGTTGGACAGCGGGGGGCTGGGTCGGGATAGAGGGACGTGGACATAGCGGAGGGAACCCCGGTGGGACAGCGGGGGCTGGGTCGGGATACAGGGACATGGGCAGAGCGGAGGGACCCCGGTGGGACAGCGGGGGCTGGGTTGGGATAGAGGGACATGGGCAGAGCGGAGGGGACCCAGGTTGGACAGCGGGGGGCTGGGTCGGGATACAGGGACGTGGGCAGAGCGGAGGGGACCCCGGTGGGACAGTGGGGGGCTGGGTCGAGATAGAGGGATGTGGACAGAGCGGAGGGGACCCAGGTTGGACAGTGGGGGGCTGGGTTGGGATAGAGGGACGTGGACAGAGCGGAGGGGACCCCGGTGGAACAGCGGGGGCTGGGTCGGGATAGAGGGACGTGGGCAGAGCGGACGGGACCCCAGTGGGACAGCGGGGGCTGGGTCGGGATAGAGGGACATGGGAAGAGCAGAGGGGACCCAGGTTGGACAGCGGGGGGCTGGGTCGGGATAGAGGGACGTGGACATAGCGGAGGGAACCCCGGTGGGACAGCGGGGGCTGGGTCGGGATAGAGGGACGTGGGCAGAGCAGAGGGGACCCCGGTGGGACAGCGGGGGCTGGGTCGGGATAGAGGGACGTGGGC
>JAVMKO010000032.1:0-64993 GCA_032164245.1 Sternotherus odoratus | reverse complement strand
CCCCCGACCCGCTCAACCCGGTCTCTTCCCCCCCCCCGACCCGCACAACCCGGTCTCTTCCCCCCCCCACCCGCTCAACCCGGTCTCTTCCCCCCCCCGGCCCGCTCAACCCGGTCTCTTCCCCCCCCCCACCCGCTCATCCCGGTCTCTTCTCCCCCCGCCCAGCCGCTCAACCCGGTCTCTTCCCCTCCCCCCCGACCCGCTCAACCCGGTCTCTTCCCCCCCCCCCGACCTGCTCAACTCGGTCTCTTTCGCCCACCGCCCCCCGACCCGCTCAACCCGGTCTCTTCCCCCCCCCCGCCCCCGACCCGCTCAACCCAGTCTCTTCCCCCCCCCCACCCGCTCAACACGGTCTCTTCCCCCGCCCCCCGACCCGGTCAACCCGGTCTCTTCCCCCCCCCGCCGACCCGCTCAACCCGGTCTCTTCCCCTCCCCCGACCCGCTCAACCCGGTCTCTTCCCCCCCCCCGCCCCTCGACCCGCTCAACCCAGTCTCTTCCCCCCCTACACCCGCTCAACCCGGTCTCTTCCCCCGCCCCCCCACCCGCTCAACCCGGTCTCTTCCCCCCCCGACCCGCTCAACCCGGTCTCTTCCTCCACCCCCTCAACCCGGTCTCTTCCCCCGCCCCCGACCCGCTCAACCCGGTCTCTTCCCCCCCCCCCGAACCGCTCAACCCGGTCTCTTCCCCCCCGCACCCGACCCGAAAAACCCGGTCTCTTCCCCCCCCCCGCTCAACCCGGTCTCTTTCCCCCCCCAGCCGCTCAACCCGGTTTCTTTCCCCCCCCCGACCCGCTCTACCCGGTTTCTTTCCCCCCCCACCCGCTCAACCCGGTCTCTTTCCCCCCCCCGACCCGCTCAACCCAGTCTCTTCCCCCCCCCACCCGATCCGCTCAACCCGATGTCTACCCCCGCCCTCCGACCCGCTCAACCCGGTCTCTTCCCCCCCCCACCCGCTCAACCCGGTCTCTTCCCCCCCCCACCCGCTCAACCCGGTCTCTTTCCCCCCCCCCCACCCGCTCAACCCGGTCTCTTTCCCCGCCGCCCCCCGACCCGCTCAACCCGGTCTCTTTCCCCCCCCCCACCCGCTCAACCCGGTCTCTTCCCCCCCCCCACCCGCTCAACCCGGTCTCTTCCTCCCCCCCCAACCCGCTGAACCCGGTCTCTTTCCTCCCCCGACCCGCTCAACCCGGTTTCTTTCCCCCCCGACCCGCTCGACCCGGTTTCTTTCCCCCCCCGACCCGCTCAACACGGTCTCTTTCCCCCCCCACACACGCTCAACCCGGTCTCTTCCCCCCCCCCACGCTCAACCCGGTCCCCTACCCACCCCGACACGCTCAACCCGGTCTCTTCCCCCCCGCCCGCTCAACCCGGTCTCTTCCCCCCCCCCACCCGCTCAACCCGGTCTCTTCTCCCCCCCTCCGACCCGCTCAACCCGGTCTCTTCCCCCCCCCCACCCGCTCAACCCGGTCTCTTCCCCCCCACCCGTTAAACCCGGTCTCTTTCGCCCCCCGACCCCCGACCCGCTCAACCCGGTCTCTTTCCCCGCCGCCCCCCGACCCGCTCAACCCGGTCTCTTTCCCGCCCCGACCCGCTCAACCCGGTCTCTTCCCCCCTCAGACACGCTAAACCCGGTCTCTTCCCCCCCCCGCCCCCCGACCCGCTCAACCCGGTCTCTTTCCCCCCCCCGACCCGCTCAACCCGGTGTCTTCCCCCCCCGACCCGCTCAACCCGGTCTCTTCCCCCCCCCCCCGACCCGCTCAACCCGGTCTCTCCCCCGCCCCCCGACCCGCTCAACCCGGTCTCTTCCCCGCCCCCGCTCAACCCGGTCTCTTCCCCCCCCGACCCGCTTAACCCGGTCTCTTCCCCCCCCACCCCCCACCCGCTCAACCCGGTCTCTTCCCCACCCGCGTCCCGCTCAACCCGGTCTCTTCCCCCCCCCCACCCGCTCAACCCGGTCTCTTCCCCCCCCCGACCCGCTGAACCCGGTCTCTTTCCCCCCCCCGCCCCCCGACCCGCTCAACCCGGTCTCTTCCCCCCCCGACCCGTTCAACCCGGTCTCTTTCCCCCCCCGCCCCCCGACCCGCTCAACCCGGTCTCTTCCCCCCCCGACCCGCTCAACCCGGTCTCTTCCCCCTCCCCGACCCGCTCAACCCGGTCTCTTCCCCCCCCCGGCCCGCTCAACCCGGTCTCTTCCCCCCCCCCCACCCGCTCATCCCGGTCTCTTCTCCCCCCGCCCAGCCGCTCAACCCGGTCTCTTCCCCTCCCCCACGACCCGCTCAACCCGGTCTCTTCCCCCCCCGACCCGCTCTACTCGGTCTCTTTCGCCCACCGCCCCCCGACCCGCTCAACCCGGTCTCTTTCCCCCCCCCCGCCCCCCGACCCGCTCAACCCGGTCTCTTTCCCCCCCCGCCCCCCGATCCGCTCAACCCGGTCTCTTCCCCGCCCCACTCGCTCAAACCGGTCTCTTCCCCACCCACCCGCTCAACCCGGTCTCTCCCCCCCCCTCGACCCGCTCAACCCGGTCTCTTCCCCCCCCGACCCGTTCAACCCGGTCTCTTCCCCCCCCCACCCGTTCAACCCGGTCTCTTCCCCCCCCCCCGACCCGCTCAACCCGGTCTCTCCCCCCCCCCGACCCGCTCAACCCGGTCTCTTCCCCCCCCCCGCTCAACCCGGTCTCTTCCCCCCCCGACCCGCTTAACCCGGTCTCTTCCCCCCCCACCCCCCACCCGCTCAACCCGGTCTCTTCCCCACCCGCGTCCCGCTCAACCCGGTCTCTTCCCCCCCCGACCCCGCTCAACCCGGTCTCATCCCCCCCCCGACCCGCTGAACCCGGTCTCTTTCCCCCCCCGCCCCCCGACCCGCTCAACCCGGTCTATTCCCCCCCCGACCCGCTCAACCATGTCTCTTCCCCCCCCCGACCCGCTCAACCCGGTCTCTTCCCCCCCCCACCCGCTCAACCCGGTCTCTTCCCCCGCCCCCGACCCGCTCAACCCGGTCTCTTCACCCCCCCCGAACCGCTCAACCCGGTCTCTTCCCCCCCGCACCCGACCCGCTCAACCGGTCTCTTCCCCCCCCCCCCAGCCGCTCAACCCGGTCTCTTTCCCCCCCCCCCCGACCCGCTCAACCCGGTCTCTTTTCCCCCCCCCGACCCGCTCAACCCGGTCTCTTCCCCCCCCCACCCGCTCAAACCGGTCTATTCCCCGGCCCCCCTACCCGCTCAACCCGGTCTCTTCCCCCCCCCCGACCCGCTCAACCCGGTCTCTTCCTCCCCCCCCCCCACCCGCTCAACCCGGTCTCTTCCCCCCCCCGAACCGCTCAACACGGTCTCTTGCCCCCCCCACCCGACCCGCTCAACCCGGTCTCTTTCTCCCCCCCCCGCTCAACCCGGTCTCTTTCCCTCCCCCCCCCCCAGCTGCTCAACCCGGTCTCTTTCCCCCCCCACCCGCTCAACCGGTTTCTTTCCCCCCCCACCCGCTCAACCCGTTCTCTTTCCGCCCCCCCGACACGCTCAACCCGGTCTCTCCCCACCCCCCGACACGCTCAACCCAGTCTCTCCCGCCCCCCACACGCTCAGCCCGGTCCCCTCCCCCCCCGACCCGCTCAACCCGGTCTCTTCCCCCCCCCACCCGCTCAACCCGGTTTCTTTCCCCCCCCCCCGCTCACAAGGTCTCTTTCCCCCCACCGACCCACTCAACCCGGTCTCTTTCCCCCCCCCGCCGACCCGCTCAACCCGGTCTCTTTCCCCGCCCCCGACCCGCTCAACCCGGTCTCTTCCCCCCCCCCCCGCCGACCCCGCTCAACCCGGTCTCTTCCCCTCCCCCGACCAGCTCAACCCGGTCTCTTCCCCCCCCCCTGCTCAACCCAGTCTCTTCCCCCCCCCACACGCTCAACCCGGTTTCTTTCCCCCCCCCCGACCCGCTCAATCCGTCTCTTCCCCCCCCCGCAGACACGCTCAACCCGGTCTCTTCCCCCCCCCCCCCACCCGCTCAACCCGGTCTCTTTTCCCCACCACACACGCTCAACCCGGTCCCCTCCCCCCCTCCGACACGCTCAACCCGGTCTCTTCCCCTCCTCCCCCGACCCGCTCAACCCGGTCTCTTCCCCCCCCGACCCGCTCAACCCGGTCTCTTCCCCCCCCCCGACCCGCTCAACCCGGTCTCTTCCCCCCCCCCACCCGCTCAACCCGGTCTCTTTCCCCCCCCCGACCCACTCAACCCGGCCTCTTCCCCCTCCCCCGCCCGCTCAACCCGGACTCTTCCCCCCCCCGACACGCTCAACCCTGTCTCTTCCCCCCACGACCCGCTCAACCCGGTCTCTTCCCCCCCACACCCGCTCAACCCGGTCTCTTCCCCCCCCCACCCGCTCAACCCGGTCTCTTCCCCCCCCACCCGACCCGCTAAACCCGGTCTCTTTTTCCCCCCCGTACCGCTCAACCCGGTCTCTTCCCCCCCCCGACCCGTTCAAACCGGTCTCTTCCCCACCCCCACCCGCTCAACCCGGTCTCTTCACTCCCCCGACCCGCTCAACCCGGTCTCTTCCCCCCCCCGCTCAACCCGGTCTCTTCCCCCCCCCCCCACCCGCTCAACCCTGTCTCTGCCCCCCCCATCCGCTCAACCCGGTCTCTTCCCCCCGACCCGCTCAACCCGGTCTCTTCCCCCCCCCAACCGCTCATCCCGGTCTCTTCTCCCCCCCCCAGCCGCTCAACCCGGTCTCTTCCCCTCCCCCCGACCCGCTCAACCCGGTCTCTTCCCCCCCCCCGACCCGCTCAACCCGGTCTCTTCCCATCCCCCGACCCGCTGAACCCGGTCTCTTTCCCCCCCCCCCCGACCAGCTCAACCCTGTCTCTTCCCGCCCCCTGACCCGCTCAACCCGGTCTCTTCCTCCCCCCCGACCCGCTCAACCGGTCTCTTCCCGCCCCCCGACCCGCTCAACCCGGTCTCTTCCCCCCCCGACACGCTCAACCCGGTCTCTTCCCCCCCCCACCCGCTCAACCCGGTCTCTTTCCCCCACCCCCCGACCCGCTCAACCCGGTCTCTTCCCCCCCCCGACCCGCTCAACCCGGTCTCTTCCCCCCCCCGACCCGCTGAACCCGGTCTCTTTCCCCCGCCGCCCCCGACCCGTTCAATCCGGTCTCTTCCCCCCCCGACCCGCTCAACCCGGTCTCTCCCCCCCCCCCCGACCCGCTGAAACCGGTCTCTTTCCCCCCCCCCCGCCCCCAGACCCGCTCAACACGGTCTCTTCCCCCCCCTCCCCCGACCCGTTGAACCCGGTCTCTTCCCCCCCCCCGACCCGCTCAACCCGGTCTCTTCCCCCCCCCCCCACCCGCTCAACCCGGTCTCTTCCCCACCCTCGTCCCGCTCAACCCGGTCTCTTCCCCCCCCGACCCGCTCAACCCGGTCTCTTCCCCCCCCGACCCGCTCAACCCGGTCTCTTTCCCCCCCCGCCCCCCCGACCCGCTCAACCCGGTCTCTTCCCCCCCCCGACCCGCTCAACCCGGTCTCTTCCTCCCCCCCACCCGCTCAACCCGGTCTGTTCCCCCCCCGACACGCTCAACCCGGTCTCTTCCCCCCCCCACCCGCTCAACCCGGTCTCTTTCCCCCACCCCCCGACCCGCTCAACCCGGTCTCTTCCCCCCCCCCCGACCCGCTCAACCCGGTCTCTTCCCCCCCCCGACCCGCTGAACCCGGTCTCTTTCCCCGCCGCCCCCCGACCCGTTCAATCCGGTCTCTTCCCCCCCCCCGACCCGCTCAACCCGGTCTCTCCCCCCCCCCGACCCGCTGAACCCGGTCCTCTTTCCCCCCCCCCCCCGCCCCAGACCCGCTCAACACGGTCTCTTCCCCCCCTCCCCCGACCCGTTGAACCCGGTCTCTTCCCCCCCCCCGACCCGCTCAACCCGGTCTCTTCCCCCCCCCCCCACCCGCTCAACCCGGTCTCTTCCCCACCCTCGTCCCGCTCAACCCGGTCTCTCCCCCCCCGACCCGCTCAACCCCGGTCTCTTCCCCCCCCCGACCCGCTCAACCCGGTCTCTTTCCCCCCCCGCCCCCCGACCCGCTCAACCCGGTCTCTTCCCCCCCCCGACCCGCTCAACCGGTCTCTTCCTCCCCCCCCACCCGCTCAAACCCGGTCTGTTCCCCCCACCGAACCGCTCAACATGGTCTCTTTCCCCCCACCAGACCCGCTCAACCCGGTCTCTTCCCCCCCCCGCCGACCCCGCTCAACCCGGTCTCTTCCCCTCCCCCGACCCCTCAACCCGGTCTCTTTCCCCCCCCCGACCAGCTCAACCCTGTCTCTTCCCGCCCCCTGACCCGCTCAACACGGTCTCTTCCTCCCCCCCACCCGCTCAACCCCGGTCTCTTCCCGCCCCCCGACCCGCTCAACCCGGTCTCTTCCCCCCCTGACACGCTCAACCCGGTCTCTTCCCCCCCGACCCGCTCAACCCGGTCTCTTTCCCCCACCCCCCGAACGTTCAACCCGGTCTCTTCCCCCCCCCGACCCGCTCAACCCGGTCTCTTCCCCCCCCCCGACCCGCTGAACCCGGTCTCTTTCCCCCGCCGCCCCCCGACCCGTTCAATCCGGTCTCTTCCCCCCCCCGACCCGCTCAACCGGTCTCTCCCCCCCCCGACCCGCTGAACCCGGTCTCTTTCCCCCCCCCCGCCCACAGACCCGCTGAACACGGTCTCTTCCCCCCCCCTCCCCGACCCGTTGAACCGGTCTCTTCCCCCCCCCGACCCGCTCAACCCGGTCTCTTCCCCCCCCCGACCCGCTCAACCCGGTCTCTTCCCCACCCTCGTCCCGCTCAACCCGGTCTCTTCCCCCCCCCGACCCGCTCAACCCGGTCTCTTTCCCCCCCCGCCCCCCGACCCGCTCAACCCGGTCTCTTCCCCCCCCGACCCGTTGAACCCGGTCTCTTTCCCCCCCCCGCCCCCCGACCCGCTCAACCCGGTCTCTTCCCCCCCCGACCCGCTCAACCCGGTCTCTTCCCCCCCCCGACCCGCTCAACCCGGTCTCTTCCCCCCCCCCGACCCGCTCAACCGGTCTCTTCCCCCCCCCCACCCGCTCAACCCGGTCTCTTCCCCCCCCCACCCGCTCAACCCGGTCTCTTTCCCCCCCCGACCCGCTCAACCCAGTCTCTTCCCCCCCCCCCCGACCCGCTCAACACGGTCTCTTCCCCGCCCCCCGACCAGGTCAACCCGGTCTCTTCCCCCCCCCCCGCCGACCCGCTCAACCCGGTCTCTTCCCCTCCCCCGACCCGCTCAACCCGGTCTCTTCCCCCCCCGCCCCTCGACCCGCTCAACCCAGTCTCTTCCCCCCCTACACCCGCTCAACCCGGTCTCTTCCCCCGCCCCCCGACCCGCTCAACCCGGTCTCTTCCCCCCCGACCCGCTCAACCCGGTCTCTTCCTCCCCCCCCCACCCGGTCTCTTCCCCGCCCCCCGACCCGCTCAACCCGGTCTCTTCCCCCCCCCCCCGCCGAACCGCTCAACCCGGTCTCTTCCCCCCCGTACCCGACCCGCTCAACCCGGTCTCTTCCCCCCCCGCTCAACCCGGTCTCTTTCCCCCCCCAGCCGCTCATCCCGGTCTCTTTCCCCCCCCCCGACCCGCTCAACCCGGTTTCTTTCCCCCCCACCCGCTCAACCCGGTCTCTTTCCCCCCCCCGACCCGCTCAACCCGGTCTCTTTCCCCCCCCCGACCCGCTCAACCCGGTCTCTTCCCCGCCCCCCCGACCCGCTCAACCCGGTCTCTTCCCCCCCCCGCCAAACCGCTCACCCGGTCTCTCCCCCCCCGCACCCGACCCGCTCAACCCGGTCTCTTCCCCCCCCAGCCGCTCAACCCGGTCTCTTTCCCCCCCCCCCACCCGCTCAACCCGGTTTCTTTCCCCCCCCACCCGCTCAACCCGGTCTCTTTTCCCCCCCCCGACCCGCTCAACCCGGTCTCTTTCCCCCCCCCCCCGACCCGCTCAACCCGGTCTCTTCCCCCCCCACCCGCTCAAACCGGTCTATTCCCCCGCCCCGCGACCCGCTCAACCCGGTCTCTTCCCCCCCCGACCCGCTCAACCCGGTCTCTTCCTCCCCCCCCACCCGCTCAACCCGGTCTGTTCCCCCCCCGAACCGCTCAACATGGTCTCTTGCCCCCCCACCAGACCCGCTCAACCCGGTCTCTTTCCCCCCCCGCCGACCCGCTCAACCCGGTCTCTTCCCCTCCCCCGACCCGCTCAACCCGGTCTCTTCCCCCCCCGCCCTCGACCCGCTCAACCCAGTCTCTTCCCCCCCTACACCCGCTCAACCCGGTCTCTTCCCCCGCCCCCCGACCCGCTCAAGCCGGTCTCTTCCCCCCCCGACCCGCTCAACCCGGTCTCTTCCTCCCCCCCCCCACCCGCTCAACCCGGTCTCTTCCCCCGCCCCCCGACCCGCTCAACCCGGTCTCTTCCCCCCCCCCGCTCAACCCGGTCTCTTTCCCCCCCCAGCCGCTCAACCCGGTCTCTTCCCCCCCCCGACCCGCTCAACCCGGTTTCTTTCCCCCCCACCCGCTCAACCCGGTCTCTTCCCCCCCCCCCACCCGCTCAAACGGTCTATTCCCCCGCCCCCCGACCCGCTCAACCGGTCTCTTCCCCCCCCCGACCCGCTCAACCCGGTCTCTTCCTCCCCCCCCACCGCTCAACCCGGTCTGTTCCCCCCCCCCGAACCGCTCAACATGGTCTCTTGCCCCCCCACCAGACCCCGCTCAACCCGGTCTCTTTCCCCCCCCCGCTCAACCCGGTCTCTTCCCCCCCCCCAGCCGCTCACCCGGTCTCTTTCCCCCCCCCCCCCACCCGCTCAACCCGGTTTCTTTTCCCCCCTCACCCCGCTCAACCCGGTCTCTTTCCGCCCCCCCGACACGCTCAACCGGTCTCTCCCCCCCCGACACGCTCAACCCGGTCTCTCCCCCCCCCCACACGCTCAACCCGGTCCCCTTCCCCCCCCACCCGCTCAACCCGGTCTCTTCCCCTCCCCGACGCGCTCAACCCGGTCTCTTCCCCCCCCGAACCACTCAACCCGGTCTCTTCCCCCCCCACCCGCTCAACCCGGTCTCTTTCCCCCTCCGCCCCCCGACCCGCTCAACCCAGTCTCTTCCCCCCCCCACCCGATCCGCTCAACCCGGTGTCTACCCCCGACATCCGACCCGCTCAACTCGGTCTCTTTCCCCCCCCCGACCCTTTCTACCCGGTCTCTTCCCCCCCCCCACCGCTCAATCCCGGTCTCTTTCCCCCCCCCGCCCACCGACCCGCTCAACCCGGTCTCTTTCAACCCGGTCTCTTTCCCCCTCGCCCCCCGACCCGCTCAACGCAGTCTCTTCTCCCCTCCGACCCGCTCAACCCGGTCTCTTCCCCCGCCCCCCGACCCGCTCAACCAGGTCTCTTCCCCCCCCGACCCGATCAACCCGGTCTCTTCCCCCCCCGACCCGATCAACCCCGGTCTCTTCCCCCCCACCCGACCGGCTCAACCCGGTCTCTTCCTCCCCCCCCCGACCCGCTCAACCCGGTCTCTTCCCCCCTCGACCCGCTCAACCCGGTCTCTTCCCCCCCGACCCGCTCAACCAGTCTCTTCCCCCCCCACCCGCTCAATCCGGTCTCTTCCCCCCCCCCCACCCGCTCAACCCGGTCTCTTCCCCCCCCCCCCGCGACCCGCTCACCCGGTCTCTTCCCGCCCCCGACCCGCTCATCCCGGTCTCTTCCCCCCCCACCCGCTGAAGCCGGTCTCTTCCCCCCCCCCCGACCCGCTCAACCCGGTCTCTTCCCCCCCGACCCGCTCAACCCGGTCTCTTCCTCCCCCCCCCCACCCGGTCTCTTCCCCCGCCCCCGACCCGCTCAACCCGGTCTCTTCCCCCCCCCGCCGAACCGCTCAACCCGGTCTCTTCCCCCCCGCACCCGACCCGCTCAACCCGGTCTCTTCCCCCCCCCGCTCAACCCGGTCTCTTTCCCCCCCCCAGCCGCTCATCCCGGTCTCTTTCCCCCCCCCGACCCGCTCAACCCGGTTTCTTTCCCCCCCCACCCGCTCAACCCGGTCTCTTCCCCCCCCGCCCTCGACCCGCTCAACCCAGTCTCTTCCCCCCCTACACCCGCTCAACCCGGTCTCTTCCCCCGCCCCCCGACCCGCTCAAGCCGTCTCTTCCCCCCCCGACCCGCTCAACCCGGTCTCTTCCTCCCCCCCCCCCCACCCGCTCAACCCGGTCTCTTCCCCCGCCCCCCGACCCGCTCAACCCGGTCTCTTCCCCCCCCCGCTCAACCCGGTCTCTTTCCCCCCCAGCCGCTCAACCCGGTCTCTTCCCCCCCCCGACCCGCTCAACCCGGTTTCTTTCCCCCCCCACCCGCTCAACCCGGTCTCTTTCCCCCCCCCGACCCGCTCAACCCGGTCTCTTTCCCCCCCCCACCCGCTCAACCCGGTCTCTTCCCCCCCCCACCCGCTCAAACCGGTCTATTCCCCCGCCCCCCGACCCGCTCAACCCGGTCTCTTCCCCCCCCCCGACCCGCTCAACCCGGTCTCTTCCTCCCCCCCCCCACCCGCTCAACCCGGTCTGTTCCCCCCCCCCCGAACCGCTCAACATGGTCTCTTGCCCCCCCACCAGACCCGCTCAACCCGGTCTCTTTCCCCCCCCGCTCAACCCGGTCTCTTCCCCCCCCCAGCCGCTCAACCCGGTCTCTTTCCCCCCCCCCCCCGACCCGCTCAACCGGTTTCTTTTCCCCCTCACCCGCTCAACCCGGTCTCTTTCCGCCCCCCCGACACGCTCAACCCGGTCTCTCCCCCCCCCGACACGCTCAACCCGGTCTCTCCCCCCCCCACACGCTCAACCCGGTCCCCTTCCCCCCCGACCCGCTCAACCCGGTCTCTTCCCCCCCCCACCCGCTCAACCCGGTTTCTTTCCCCCCCCCCGACCCGCTCAACCCGGTCTCTTCCCCCCCCCCCCACCCGCTCAACCCGGTCTCTTCCCCTCCCCGACGCGCTCACCCGGTCTCTTCCCCCCCCGAACCACTCAACCCGGTCTCTTCCCCCCCCACCCGCTCAACCCGGTCTCTTTCCCCCTCCGCCCCCCGACCCCGCTCAACCCAGTCTCTTCCCCCCCCCACCCGATCCGCTCAACCCGGTGTCTACCCCCGACATCCGACCCGCTCAACCCAGTCTCTTCCCCCCCCCACCCGCTCAACCCGGTCTCTTCCCCCGCCCCCCGACCCGCTCAACCAGGTCTCTTCCCCCCCTTCGACCCGATCAACCCGGTCTCTTCCCCCCCGACCCGATCAACCCGGTCTCTTCCCCCCCACCCGACCGGCTCAACCCGGTCTCTCTCCCCCCCCCACCCGCTCAACCCGGTTTCTTCCTCCCCCCCCCGACCCGCTCAACCCGGTCTCTTCCCCCCTCGACCCGCTCAACCCGTCTCTTCCCCCCCCGACCCGCTCAACCCAGTCTCTTCCCCCCCCCACCCGCTCAATCCGGTCTCTTCCCCCCCCACCCGCTCAACCCAGTCTCTTCCCCCCCCCCCCCCGCGACCCGCTCAACCCGGTCTCTTCCCGCCCCCGACCAGCTCATCCCGGTCTCTTCCCCCCCCCACCCGCTGAAGCCGGTCTCTTCCCCCCCCCCCGACCCGCTCAACCCGGTCTCTTCCCCCCCCCCATTCGCTCAACCCGGACTCTTCCCTCCCCCGACCCGCTCAACCCGGTCTCTTCCCCCCACACACCCGCTCAACCCGGTCTCTTCCCCCCCCCGACCCGCTCAACCGGTCTCTTCCCCCCCCCCCGACCCGCTCAACCCGGTCTCTTTCCCCCACCCCGACCCGCTCAACCCGGTCTCTTCCCCCCCCCCCGACCCGCTCAACCCGGTCTCTTCCCCCCCCGACCGCTCAACCCGGTCTCTTTCCCCCCCCCCGCTCAACCCGGTCCCTTTCCCCCACCCCGACACGCTCAACCCGGTCTCTTCCCCCCCCCCCCGCTCAACACGGTCTCTTCCCCCCCCCTCCACACGCTCAACCCGGTCTCTTCCGGCCCCCCGACCCGCTCAAGCCGGTCTCTTCCCCCCCCCGACACGCTCAACCCGGTCTCTCCCCCCCCACTCGGTCAACCCGGACACTTCCCCCCCCCCACTCGGTCAACCCGGACACTTCCCCCCCCCGACCCGCTCAACCCTGTCTCTTCCCCCCCACACCCGCTCAAACCGGTCTCTTCCCCCCCCCCCGACCCGCTCAACCCGGTCTCTTCCCCTCCCCCGACCCGCTCAACCCGGTCTCTTTTTCCCCCCCACCCGCTCAACCCGGTCTCTTCCCCCCCCCGACCCGCTCAACCCGGTCTCTTCCCCCCCCCGACCCGTTCAACCCGGTCTCTTCCCCCCCCCCCACCCGCTCAACCCGGTCTCTTCCCCCCCCCACCCGCTCATCCCGGTCTCTTCTTTCCCCGCCCAGCCGCTCAACCCGGTCTCTTCCCCTCCCCCCCGACCCGCTCAACCCGGTCTCTTTCGCCCACCGCCCCCCGACCCGCTCAACCCGGTCTCTTTCCCCCCTCCGCCCCTCGACCCGCTCAACCCGGTCTCTTTCCCCCCCGCCCCCCGATCCGCTCAACCCGGTCTCTTCCCCGCCCCACTCGCTCAAACCGGTCTCTTCCCCCCCCCCTCGACCCGCTCAACCCGGTCTCTTCCCCCCCTCGACCCGCTCAACCCGGTCTCTTCCCCCCCCGACCCGCTCAATCCGGTCTCTTCCCGCCCCCGACCCGCTCAACCCGGTCTCTTCCCCCCCCGACCCGCTCAACCCGGTCTCTTCCCCCCCCCCCACTGAACCCGGTCTCTTCCCCCCCCGACGCGCTCAACCCGGTCTCTTCCCCCCCTTCGACACGCTCAACCCGGTCTCTTCCCCCCCCCCGCTCAACCCGGTCTCTTCCCCTCCCCGCCCCTCGACCCGCTCAACCCGGTCTCTTTCCCCCCCACCCGCTCAACCCGGTCTCTTCCCCCCCCCGACCCGCTCACCCCCGTCTCTTCCCCCCCCCCCGACCCGCTCACCCGGTCTCTTCCCCCCCACCCGCTAAACCCGGTCTCTTCCCCCCACGACCCCCTCAACCCGGTCTCTTTCCCCCCCCCACCCGCTCAACCCAGTCTCTTCCCCCCCCCGACCCTCTCAACCCGGTCTCTTTCCCCCCCCCGACCCGCTCAACCCGGTCTCTCCCCCCCCCACTCGTTCAACCCGGACACTTCCCCCCCCCCGACCCGCTCAACCCGGTCTCTTCCCCCCCACACCCGCTCAACCCGGTCTCTTCCCCCCCCCCCCGACCCGCTCGACCCGGTCTCTTCCCCTCCACCCGACCCGCTCAACCCGGTCTCTTTTTCCCCCCCGACCCGCTCAACCCGGTCTCTTCCCCCCCCCCGACCCGTTCAACCCGGTCTCTTCCCCACCCCCACCCGCTCAACCCGGTCTCTTCCCCCCCCCGGCCCGCTCAACCCGGTCTCTTCCCCCCCCCACCCGCTCATTCCCGGTCTCTTCTCCCCCCGCCCAGCCGCTCAACCCGGTCTCTTCCCCTCCCCCCCGACCCGCTCAACCCGGTCTCTTCCCCCCCCGACCCGCTCAACCCGGTCTCTTTCGCCCACCGCCCCCCGACCCGCTCAACCCGGTCTCTTTCCCCCCCCCCCCGCCCCCCGACCCGCTCAACCCGGTCTCTTTCCCCCCCCACCCCCCGATCCGCTCAACCCGGTCTCTTCCCCGCCCCACTCGCTCAAACCGGTCTCTTCCCCCCCCACCCGCTCAACCCGGTCTCTTCCCCCCCCCTCGACCCGCTCAACCCGGTCTCTTCCCTCCCCGACCCGCTCAACCCGGTCTCTTCCCCCCCCCGACCCGCTCAACCCGGTCTCTCCCCCCCCCCGCTCAACCCGGTCTCTCCCCCCCCCCCGCTCAACCCGGTCTCTTCCCCCCCCGCTCAACCCGGTCTCTTCCCCCCCCGACCCGCTTAACCCGGTCTCTTCCCCCCACCACCCCACCCGCTCAACCCGGTCTCTTCCCCACCCGCGTCCCGCTCAACCCGGTCTCTTCCCCCCCCCCGACCCGCTGAACCCGGTCTCTTCCCCCCCCCCGACCCGCTGAACCCGGTCTCTTTCCCCCCCCGCCCCCCGACCCGCTGAACCCGGTCTCTTCCCCCCCGATCCGTTGAACCGGTCTCTTCCCCCCCCGCCCCCCGACCCGCTCAACCCGGTCTCTTCCCCCCCCGACCCGCTCAACCCGGTCTCTTCCCCTCCCCCGACCCGCTCAACCGGTCTCTTCCCCCCCCCGACCCGCACAACCCGGTCTCTTCCCCCCCCCACCCGCTCAACCCGGTCTCTTCCCCCCCCGGCCCGCTCAACCCGGTCTCTTCCCCCCCCCCACCCGCTCATCCCGGTCTCTTCTCCCCCCGCCCAGCCGCTCAACCCGGTCTCTTCCCCTCCCCCCCGACCCGCTCAACCCGGTCTCTTCCCCCCCCCCGACCTGCTCAACTCGGTCTCTTTCGCCCACCGCCCCCCGACCCGCTCAACCCGGTCTCTTCCCCCCCCCCGCCCCCGACCCGCTCAACCCAGTCTCTTCCCCCCCCCCACCCGCTCAACACGGTCTCTTCCCCCGCCCCCCGACCCGGTCAACCCGGTCTCTTCCCCCCCCCGCCGACCCGCTCAACCCGGTCTCTTCCCCTCCCCCGACCCGCTCAACCCGGTCTCTTCCCCCCCCCCGCCCCTCGACCCGCTCAACCCAGTCTCTTCCCCCCCTACACCCGCTCAACCCGGTCTCTTCCCCCGCCCCCCCACCCGCTCAACCCGGTCTCTTCCCCCCCCGACCCGCTCAACCCGGTCTCTTCCTCCACCCCCTCAACCCGGTCTCTTCCCCCGCCCCCCGACCCGCTCAACCCGGTCTCTTCCCCCCCCCCGAACCGCTCAACCCGGTCTCTTCCCCCCCGCACCCGACCCGAAAAACCCGGTCTCTTCCCCCCCCCCGCTCAACCCGGTCTCTTTCCCCCCCCCAGCCGCTCAACCGGTTTCTTTCCCCCCCCCGACCCGCTCTACCCCGGTTTCTTTCCCCCCCCACCCGCTCAACCCGGTCTCTTTCCCCCCCCCGACCCGCTCAACCCAGTCTCTTCCCCCCCCCACCCGATCCGCTCAACCCGATGTCTACCCCCGCCCTCCGACCCGCTCAACCCGGTCTCTTCCCCCCCCCACCCGCTCAACCCGGTCTCTTCCCCCCCCCACCCGCTCAACCCGGTCTCTTTCCCCCCCCCCCCACCCGCTCAACCCGGTCTCTTTCCCCGCCGCCCCCCGACCCGCTCAACCCGGTCTCTTTCCCCCCCCCCCACCCGCTCAACCCGGTCTCTTCCCCCCCCCCACCCGCTCAACCCGGTCTCTTCCTCCCCCCCCAAACCCGCTGAACCCGGTCTCTTTCCTCCCCCGACCCGCTCAACCCGGTTTCTTTCCCCCCCGACCCGCTCGACCCGGTTTCTTTCCCCCCCCGACCCGCTCAACACGGTCTCTTTCCCCCCCCACACACGCTCAACCCGGTCTCTTCCCCCCCCCCACGCTCAACCCGGTCCCCTACCCACCCCGACACGCTCAACCCGGTCTCTTCCCCCCCGCCCGCTCAACCCGGTCTCTTCCCCCCCCCCACCCGCTCAACCCGGTCTCTTCTCCCCCCCTCCGACCCGCTCAACCCGGTCTCTTCCCCCCCCCCACCCGCTCAACCCGTCTCTTCCCCCCCACCCGTTAAACCCGGTCTCTTTCGCCCCCCGACCCCCGACCCGCTCAACCCGGTCTCTTTCCCCCGCCGCCCCCCGACCCGCTCAACCCGGTCTCTTTCCCGCCCCGACCCGCTCAACCCGGTCTCTTCCCCCCTCAGACACGCTAAACCCGGTCTCTTCCCCCCCCCGCCCCCCGACCCGCTCAACCCGGTCTCTTTCCCCCCCCGACCCGCTCAACCCGGTGTCTTCCCCCCCCGACCCGCTCAACCCGGTCTCTTCCCCCCCCCCCGACCCGCTCAACCCGGTCTCTCCCCCGCCCCCGACCCGCTCAACCCGGTCTCTTCCCCGCCCCCGCTCAACCCGGTCTCTTCCCCCCCGACCCGCTTAACCCGGTCTCTTCCCCCCCACCCCCCACCCGCTCAACCCGGTCTCTTCCCCACCCGCGTCCCGCTCAACCCGGTCTCTTCCCCCCCCCCCACCCGCTCAACCCGGTCTCTTCCCCCCCCGACCCGCTGAACCCGGTCTCTTTCCCCCCCCGCCCCCCGACCCGCTCAACCCGGTCTCTTCCCCCCCCGACCCGTTCAACCCGGTCTCTTTCCCCCCCCGCCCCCGACCCGCTCAACCCGGTCTCTTCCCCCCCGACCCGCTCAACCCGGTCTCTTCCCCCTCCCCGACCCGCTCAACCCGGTCTCTTCCCCCCCCGGCCCGCTCAACCCGGTCTCTTCCCCCCCCCCCACCCGCTCATCCCGGTCTCTTCTCCCCCCGCCCAGCCGCTCAACCCGGTCTCTTCCCCTCCCCCACGACCCGCTCAACCCGGTCTCTTCCCCCCCCCGACCGCTCTACTCGGTCTCTTTCGCCCACCGCCCCCCGACCCGCTCAACCCGGTCTCTTTCCCCCCCCCCGCCCCCCGACCCGCTCAACCCGGTCTCTTTCCCCCCCCGCCCCCCGATCCGCTCAACCCGGTCTCTTCCCCGCCCCACTCGCTCAAACCGGTCTCTTCCCCACCCACCCGCTCAACCCGGTCTCTCCCCCCCCCTCGACCCGCTCAACCCGGTCTCTTCCCCCCCCGACCCGTTCAACCCGGTCTCTTCCCCCCCCCACCCGTTCAACCCGGTCTCTTCCCCCCCCCCCGACCCGCTCAACCCGGTCTCTCCCCCCCCCCCGACCCGCTCAACCCGGTCTCTTCCCCCCCCCCGCTCAACCCGGTCTCTTCCCCCCCCGACCCGCTTAACCCGGTCTCTTCCCCCCCCACCCCCCACCCGCTCAACCCGGTCTCTTCCCCACCCGCGTCCCGCTCAACCCGGTCTCTTCCCCCCCCGACCGCTCAACCCGGTCTCATCCCCCCCCCGACCCGCTGAACCCGGTCTCTTTCCCCCCCGCCCCCCGACCCGCTCAACCCGTCTATTCCCCCCCCGACCCGCTCAACCATGTCTCTTCCCCCCCCCGACCCGCTCAACCCGGTCTCTTCCCCCCCCGACCCGCTCAACCCGGTCTCTTCCCCCCCCCCCGACCCGCTCAACCCGGTCTCTTCCCCCCCCACCCGCTCAACCCGGTCTCTTTCCCCCCCGACACGCTCACCCCAGTCTCTTCCCCCCCCGACCCGCTCAACACGGTCTCTTCCCCCGCCCCCCGACCCGGTCAATCCGGTCTCTTCCCCCCCCCGCCCCTCGACCCGCTCACCCAGTCTCTTCCCCCCTACACCCGCTCAACCCGGTCTCTTCCCCCGCCCCCCGACCCGCTCAACCCGGTCTCTTCCCCCCCCGACCCGCTCAACCCGGTCTCTTTCCCCCCCCGCTACCCGCTCAACCCGGTCTCTTTCCCCCCCACCCTCTCAACCCGGTCTCTTTCCTCCCCGACATCCGACCCGCTCAACTCGGTCTCTTTCCCCCCCCCCCCGACCCTTTCAACCCGGTCTCTTCCCCCCCCCCGACCCGCTCAACCCGGTCTCTTCCCCCCCCCCCCGCTCAATCCCGGTCTCTTTCCCCCCCCCCCGCCACCCGACCCGCTCAACCCGGTCTCTTTCCCCCTCGCCCCCCGACCCGCTCAACCCAGTCTCTTCTCCCCCCCGACCCGCTCAACCCGGTCTCTTCCCCGACCCCCGACCCGCTCAACCAGGTCTCTTCCCCCCCCACCCGATCAACCCGGTCTCTTTCCCCCCCACCCGACCGGCTCAACCCGGTCTCTCTCCCCCCCCCCACCCGCTCAACCCGGTTTCTTCCCCCCCCCCACCCGCTCAACCCGGTCTCTTCCCCCCCCCCGACACGCTCAACCCGGTCTCTTCCCCCCCCCCCACCGACCCGCTCAACCGGTCTCTTCAACCCCCCCACCCGCTCAACCCGGTCTCTTCAACCCCCCCACCCCGCTCAACCGGTCTCTTTCGTCCCCCGCCCCCCGCCCCGCTCAACCCGGTCTCTTTCCCCCCCCCCCCGCCCCCCGACCCGCTCAACCCGGTCTCTTCCCCACCCGCGTCCCGCTCAACCCGGTCTCTTCCCCCCCCCGACCCGCTCAACCCGGTCTCTTCCCCCCCCCCCCGACCCGCTGAACCCGGTCTCTTTCCCCCCCGCCCCCGACCCGCTCAACCCGGTCTCTTCCCCCCCCGACCCGCTCAACCCGGTCTCTTCCCCCCCCCGACCCGCTCAACCCGGTCTCTTCCCCCCCCCACCCGCTCAACCCGGTCTCTTCCCCCCCCCACCCGCTCAACCCGGTCTCTTCCCCCCCCCACCCGCTCAACCCGGTCTCTTTCCCCCCCCGACACGCTCACCCCAGTCTCTTCCCCCCCCCGACCCGCTCAACACGGTCTCTTCCCCCGCCCCCCGACCCGGTCAACCCGGTCTCTTCCCCCGCCCCGCCGACCCGCTCAACCCGGTCTCTTCCCCTCCCCGACCCGCTAAACCCGGTCTCTTCCCCCCCCGCCCTCGACCCGCTCAACCCGGTCTCTTCCCCCCCGACCCGCTCAACCCGGTCTCTTCCTCCACCCCCCCCCCACCCGCTCAACCCGGTCTCTTCCCCCGCCCCCCGACCCGCTCAACCCGGTCTCTTCCCCCCCCCCCCGAACCGCTCAACCCGGTCTCTTCCCCCCCGCACCCGACCCGCTCAACCCGGTCTCTTCCCCCCCCCCCGCTCAACCCGGTCTCTTTCCCCCCAGCCGCTCAACCCGGTCTCTTTCCCCCCCCCCGACCCGCTCAACCCGGTTTCTTCCCCCCCCCACCCGCTCAACCCGGTCTCTTTCGCCCCCCGACCCGCTCAACCCAGTCTCTTCCCCCCCCACCCGATCCGCTCAACCCGGTGTCTACCCCCGCCCTCCGACCCGCTCAACCGGTCTCTTCCCCCCCCCACCCGCTCAACCCGGTCTCTTCCCCCCCCCCACCCGCTCAACCGGATCTCTTCCCCCCCCACACCCGCTCAACCCGGTCTCTTCCTCCTCCCCCCAACCCGCTGAACCCGGTCTCTTTCCCCCCCCGACCCGCTCAACCCGGTTTCTTTCCCCCCCCCCGACCCGCTCAACCCGGTCTCTTTCACCCCCCACACACGCTCAACCCGGTCTCTTCCCCCCCCCACGCTCAACCCGGTCCCCTCCCCACCCCGACACGCTCAACCCGGTCTCTTCCCCCCCGCCCGCTCAACCCGGTCTCTTCCCCCCCCACCCGCTGAACCCGGTCTCTTCCCCCCCCCACCCGCTCAACCCGGTCTCTTCCCCCCCACCCGCTAAACCCGGTCTCTTTCGCCCCCCGCCCCCCGACCCGCTCAACCCGGTCTCTTTCCTCCGCCGCCCCCCGACCCGCTCAACCCAGTCTCTTTCCCGCCCCGACCCGCTCAACCCGGTCTCTTCCCCCCCAGACACGCTAAACCCGGTCTCTTCCCCTCCCCGCCCCCCGACCCGCTCAACCCGGTCTCTTTCCCCCCCCCCACCCGCTCAACCCGGTCTCTTTCCCCCCCGCTACCCGCTCAACCCGGTCTCTTTCCCCCCCCCGACCCTCTCAACCCGGTCTCTTTCCTCCCCGACATCCGACCCGCTCAACTCGGTCTCTTTCCCCCCCCCCCGACCCTTTCAACCCGGTCTCTTCCCCCCCCGACCCGCTCAAACCGGTCTCTTCCCCCCCCCACCCGCTCAATCCCGGTCTCTTTCCCCCCCCGCCACCCGACCCGCTCAACCCGGTCTCTTTCCCCCCTCGCCCCCCGACCCGCTCAACCCAGTCTCTTCTCCCCCCCGACCCGCTCAACCCGGTCTCTTCCCCCGACCCCCGACCCGCTCAACCAGGTCTCTTCCCCCCCCCACCCGATCAACCCGGTCTCTTTCCCCCCACCCGACCGGCTCAACCCGGTCTCTCTCCCCCCCCCACCCGCTCAACCCGGTTTCTTCCCCCCCCCACCCGCTCAACCCGGTCTCTTCCCCCCCCCCCGACACGCTCAACCCGGTCTCTTCCCCCCCCCACACGCTCAACCCGGTCTCTTCCCCCCACACACTCTCAATCCGGTCCCCTCCCCCCCCCTCACCCGCTCAACCCGGTCTCTTTCCCCCCCCCTCACCCGCTCAACCCGGTCTCTTTCCCCCCCCCGCACCCGCTCAACCCGGTCTCTTTCCCCCCCCGACCCGCTCAACCCGGTCTCTTCCCCCCCCGACCCGCTCAACCCGGTCTCTTTCCCCCCCCCTCACCCGCTCAACCCGGTCTCTTTCCCCCCCCCACCCGCTAAACCCGGTCTCTTCCCCCCCCGCCGACGCGCTCAACCCGGTCTCTTCCCCCCCCCCACCCGCTCAACCCGGTCTCTTCCCCCCCCACCCGCTCAACCCGGTCTCTTCAACCCCCCCACCCGCTCAACCCGGTCTCTTTCGTCCCCCGCCCCCCGCCCCGCTCAACCCGGTCTCTTTCCCCCCCCCCCGCCCCCCGACCCGCTCAACCCGGTCTCTTCCCTCCCCCGACCCGCTCAACCCGGTCTCTTCCCCCCCCCGACCCGCTTAACCCGGTCTCTTCCCCCCCCACTTCCCACTCGCTCAACCCGATCTCTTCCCCCCCCCGACCCGCTCAACCCGATCTCTTCCCCCCCCCCCGCTGAACCCGGTCTCTTCCCCCCCCGCCCCCGCTCAACCCGGTCTCTTCCCCCCCCGACCCGCTCAACCCGGTCTCTTCCCGCCCCATACGCTCAACCCGGTCTCTTCCCCACCCCCCGACCCGCTCAACCCGGTCTCTTCCCCCCCCAACCCGCTCAACCCGGTCTCTTCCCCCCCCCGACCCGCTCAACCAGGTCTCTTCCCCCCGCCCCGCTCAACCCCGTCTCTTCCCCCCCACCCGCTCAACCCGGTCTCTTCCCCCCTCGACCCGCTCAACCCGGTCTCTTCCCCCCCCCCGACCCGCTCAAACCCAGTCTCTTCCCCCCCACACCCGCTCAATCCGGTCTCTTCCCCCCCCCCCCACCCGCTCAACCCGCTCTCTTCCCCCCCCCCCCGCGACCCGCTCAACCCGGTCTCTTCCCGCCCCGACCCGCTCATCCCGGTCTCTTCCCCCCCACCCGCTCAAGCCGGTCTCTTCCCCCCCCCGACCCGCTCAACCCAGTCTCTTCCCCCCACACTCGCTCAACCCGGACTCTTCCCTCCCCCGACCCGCTCAACCCGGACTCTTCCCTCCCCCGACCCGCTCAACCCGGTCTCTTCCCCCCACACACCCGCTCAACCCGGTCTCTTCCCCCCCCGACCCGCTCAACCCGGTCTTTTCCCACCCCCCGACCCGCTCAACCCGGTCTCTTTCCCCCCCGCCCCCGCTCAACCCGGTCTCTTTCCCCCACCCGACCCGCTCAACCCGGTCTCTTCCCCCCCCCGACCCGCTCAACCCGGTCTCTTCCCCCCCCCGACCCGCTCAACCCGGTCTCTTTCCCCCCCCCCGCTCAACCCGGTCTCTTTCCCCAACCACGACACGCTCAACCCGGTCTCTTCCCCCCCCCCGCTCAACACGGTCTCTTTCCCCCCCCCCGACACGCTCAACCCGGTCTCTTCCCGCCCCCGACCCGCTCAACCCGGTCTCTTCCCCCCCCCCCGACCCGCTCAACCCGTTCTCTCCCCTCCCCGACCCGCTCAACCCGGTCTCTTTCCCCCCCCACCCGCTCAACCTGGTCTCTTCCCCCCCCCGACCCGCTCAACCCGGTCTCTTCCCCCCCCCCGACCCGCTCAACCCGGTCTCTTCCCCCCCCGACCCGCTAAACCCGGTCTCTTCCCCCCCCGACCCGCTCAACCCGGTCTCTTTCCCCCCCCCGACCCGCTCAACCCGTTCTCTTCCCCCCCCGAACCGCTCAACCCAGTCTCTTCCCCCCCCCGACCCTCTCAACCGGTCTCTTCCCCCCCCCGACCCGCTCAACCCGGTCTCTCCCCCCCCCCCCCACTCGGTCAACCCGGACACTTCCCCCCCCCCGACCCGCTCAACCCGGTCTCTTCCCCCCCCACACCCGCTCAACCCGGTCTCTTCCCCCCCCCCCCGACCCGCTCAACCCGGTCTCTTCCCCTCCCCCCGACCCGCTCAACCCGGTCTCTTTTTCCCCCCCGACCCGCTCAACCCGGTCTCTTCCCCCCCCCGACCCGTTCAACCCGGTCTCTTCCCCACCCCCACCCGCTCAACCCGGTCTCTTCCCCCCCCCGGCCCGCTCAAACCCGGTCTCTTCCCCCCCCCCCACCCGCTCATCCCGGTCTCTTCTCCCCCCGCCCAGCCGCTCAACCCGGTCTCTTCCCCTCCCCCCCGACCGGCTCAACCCGGTCTCTTTCCCCCCCCGACCCGGTCAACCCGGTCTCTTTCGCCCACCGCCCCCCGACCCGCTCAACCCGGTCTCTTTCCCCCCCCCCCGCCCCCCGATCCGCTCAACCCGGTCTCTTCCCCGCCCCACTCGCTCAAACCGGTCTCTTCCCCCCCACCCGCTCAACCCGGTCTCTTCCCCCCCACCTCGACCCCGCTCAACCCGGTCTCTTCCCCCCCGACCCGCTCAACCCGGTCTCTTCCCCCCCCGACCCGCTCAACCCGGTCTCTTCCCCCCCCACCCTCCACCCGCTCAACACGATCTCTTCCCCCCCCCGACCCGCTCAACCCGGTCTCTTCCCCCCCCGCTCAACCCGGTCTCTTCCCCCCCCCCATCCGCTCAACCCGGTCTCTTCCCCCCCCCGACACGCTCAACCCGGTCTCTTCCCCCCCCCCCCGCTCAACCCGGTCTCTTCCCCCCCCCCGCCCCTCGACCCGCTCAACCCGGTCTCTTTCCCCCCCCACCCGCTCAACCCGGTCTCTTCCCCCCCCCGACCCGCTCAACCCGGTCTCTTCCCCCCCCCCACCCGCTAAACCCGGTCTCTTCCCCCCCCGACCCCCTCAACCAGGTCTCTTTCCCCCCCCCGACCCGCTCAACCCGTTCTCTTCCCCCCCCCGACCCGCTCAACCCAGTCTCTTCCCCCCCCCCACCCTCTCAACCCGGTCTCTTCCCCCCCCGACCCGCTCAACCCGGTCTCTTCCCCCCCCCCGCTCAACCCGGCCACTTCCCCCCCCGACCCGCTCAACCCGGTCTCTTTCCCCCCCCCCCCATCCGCTCAACCAGGTCTCTTCCCCGCCCCCGACACGCTCAACCCGGTCTCTTCCCCCCCCCCGCTCAACCCGGTCTCTTCCCCCCCCCGCCCCTCGACCCGCTCAACCCGGTCTCTTCCCCCCCCACCCGCTCAACCCGGTCTCTTCCCCCCCCGACCCGCTCAACCCCGTCTCTTCCCCCCCCCGACCCGCTCAACCCGGTCTCTTCCCCCCCCACCCGCTAAACCCGGTCTCTTCCCCCCCCGACCCCCTCAACCAGGTCTCTTTCCCCCCCCCGACCCGCTCAACCCGTTCTCTTCCCCCCCCCCCGACCCGCTCAACCCAGTCTCTTCCCCCCCCCCCGACCCTCTCAACCCGGTCTCTTCCCCCCCCGACCCGCTCAACCCGGTCTCTCCCCCCCCCACTCGCTCAACCCGGTCCCTTCCCCCCCCCCGACCCGTTCAACCCGGTCTCTTCCCCACCCCCACCCGCTCAACCCGGTCTCTTCCCCCCCCGACCCGCTCAACCCGGTCTCTTCCCCCCCCCGACCCGCTCAACCCGGTCTCTTCCCCGCCCGACCCGCTCAACCCGGTCTCTTCCCCCCCCACCCTCCACCCGCTCAACCCGGTCTCTTCCCCCCCCACCCCCTCAACCAGGTCTCTTTCCCCCCCCCGACCCGCTCAACCCGTTCTCTTCCCCCCCCCGACCCGCTCAACCCAGTCTCTTCCCCCCCCCCCGACCCTCTCAACCCGGTCTCTTCCCCCCCCGACCCGCTCAACCCGGTCTCTCCCCCCCCCACTCGGTCAACCCGGACACTTCCCCCCCCCGACCCGCTCAACCCGGTCTCTTCCCCCCCACACCCGCTCAACCCGGTCTCTTCCCCCCCCCCGACCCGCTGAACCCGGTCTCTTCCCCCCCCCCGACCCGTTCAACCCGGTCTCTTCCCCACCCCCACCCGCTCAACCCGGTCTCTTCCCCCCCCGACCCGCTCAACCCGGTCTCTTCCCCCCCCCGACCCGCTCAACCCGGTCTCTTCCCCCCCCCGACCCGCTCAACCCGGTCTCTTCCCCCCCCACCCTCCACCCGCTCAACACGATCTCTTCCCCCCCCCCCCCCCGACCCGCTCAACCCGGTCTCTTCCGCCCCCGCCCGCTGAACCCGGTCTCTTCCCCCCCCCCCCCCGCTCAACCCGCTCTCTTCCCCCCCCGACCCGCTCAACCCGGTCTCTTCCCCGCCCCCGCTCAACCCGGTCTCTTCCCCCCCCCCACCCGCTCAACCCGGTCTCTTCCCCCCCCGACCCGCTGAAACCGGTCTCTTCCCCCCCCCGACCCGCTCAACCCAGTCTCTTCCCCCCCCGACCCGCTCAACCCGGTCTCTTCCCGCCCCCCCCCGAGACGCTCAACCCGGTCTCTTCCCCCCCCCGCTCAACCCGGTCTCTTCCTCCCCCCCCGACCCGCTCAACCCGGTCTCTTTCCCCCCCCACCCGCTCAACCCGGTCTCTTCCCCCCCCCGACCCGCTCAACCCGGTCTCTTCCCCCACCCACCCACTCAACCCCGTCTCTCCCCCCCCCCCGCGACCCGTTCAACCCGGTCTCTTCCCCCCCCGACCCTCTCATCCCGGTCTCTTACCCCCCCCCACGACCCGCTCAACCCGGTCTCTTCCCCCCCCCCACCCGCTCAATCCGGTCTCTTCCCACCCCACCCGCTCAACCCGAACTCTTCCCCCCCCCCCGACCCGCTCAACCCGGTCTCTTCTCCCCCCCCACCCGCTCAACCCGGTCTCTTCCCCCCCCCGACCCGCTCAACCCGGTCTCTTTCCCCCCCCCCGACCCGCTCAACCCGGTCTCTTCCCCGCCCCACCCGCTCAACCCGGTCTTCCCCCCCCCCCGCTCAACACGGTCTCTTTCCCCCCCCCCGACCCGCTCAACCCGGTCTCTTCCCCCCCCCGACACGCTCAACACGGTCTCTCCCCCCCCCCCCTCAACCCGGTCTCTTCCTCCCCCCCGACCCGCTCAACCCGGTCTCTTTCCCCCCCCCACCCTCTCAACCCGGTCTCTTCCCCCCCCCGACCCGCTCAACCCGGTCTCTTCCCCCACCCACCCGCTCAACCCGAACTCTTCCCCCCCCGACCCGCTCAACCCGGTCTCTTCTCCTCCCCCCACCCGCTCAACCCGGTCTCTTCCCCCCCGCGACCCGCTCAACCCGGTCTTTCCCCCCCCCACCCGCTCAACCCGGTCTCTTCCCCCCCCCCCACCCGCTCCACCCGAACTCTTCCCCCCCCCCACCCGCTCAACCCGGTCTCTTCTCCCCCCCCCGACCCGCTCAACCCGGTCTCTTCCCCCCCCCATCCGCTCAACCCGGTCTCTTCCCCCCACCACACCCCACCCGCTCAACCCCGTCTCTTCCCCCCCCCGACCCGCTCAACCCGGTCTCTTCCCCCCCCCGACCCGCTCAACCCGGTCTCTTCCCCCCCCCGACCCGCTCAACCCGGTCTCTTCCCCCCCCCCCACCCGCTCAACCCGGTCTCTTCCCCCCCCCCCGACCCGCTCAACCCCGTCTCTTCCCCCCCCCCTACCCGCTCAACCCGGTCTCTTCCCCCTCCCCCCGACCCGCTCAACCCGGTCTCTTCCCCCTCCCCCCGACCCGCTCAACCTGGTCTCTTCCCCCTCCCCCCGACCCGCTCAACCCGGTCCCTTTCCCCACCCCACCCGCTCAACCCGGTCTCTTCCCCCCCCCCGACCCGCTCAAACCGGTCTCATCCCCTCCCCCCGACCCGCTCAACCCGGTCTCTTCCCCGCCCCACCCGCTCAAACCGGTCTCTTCCCCCCCCACCCGCTCAACCCGGTCTCTTCCCCCCCCCCTCGACCCGCTCAACCCGGTCTCTTCCCCCCCCGACCCGCTCAACCCGGTCTCTTCCCCCCCCCCGACCCGCTCAACCCGGTCTCTTCCCCCCCCGACCCGCTCAACCCGGTCTCTTCCCCCGCCACCCCCCGCTGAACCCGGTCTCTTTCCGCCCCCCGCTCAACCCGGTCTCTTCCCCCCCCCGACCCGCTCAACCCGGTCTCTTCCCCCCCCCATCCGCTCAACCCGGTCTCTTCCCCCCCCCCCGCTCAACCCGGTCTCTTTCCCCCCCCCCGACACGCTCAACCCGGTCTCTTCCCCCCCCCCCCGCTCAACCCGGTCTCTTCCCCCCCCCGCCCCTCGACCCGCTCAACCCGGTCTCTTTCCCCCCCCACCCGCTCAACCCGGTCTCTTCCCCCCCCCCGACCCGCTCAACCCGGTCTCTTCCCCCCCCCACCCGCTCAACCCGGTCTCTTCCCCCCCCCACCCGCTAAACCCGGTCTCTTCCCCCCCCCGACCCGCTCAACCCGGTCTCTTTCCCCCCCCCCGACCCGCTCAACCCGTTCTCTTCCCCCTCCCGACCCGCTCAACCCAGTCTCTTCCCCCCCCCGACCCTCTCAACCCGGTCTCTTCCCCCCCCCCGACCCGCTCAACCCGGTCTCTCCCCCCCCCCACTCGGTCAACCCGGACACTTCCCCCCCCCCGACCCGCTCAACCCGGTCTCTTCCCCCCCACACCCGCTCAACCCGGTCTCTTCCCCCCCCCCCGACCCGCTCAACCCGGTCTCTTCCCCTCCCCCCGACCCGCTCAACCCGGTCTCTTCCCCCCCCCCCCCGACCCGTTCAACCCGGTCTCTTCCCCACCCCCACCCGCTCAACCCGGTCTCTTCCCCCCCCCGGCCCGCTCAACCCGGTCTCTTCCCCCCCCCCCCACCCGCTCATCCCGGTCTCTTCTCCCCCCGCCCAGCCGCTCAACCCGGTCTCTTCCCCTCCCCCCCGACCCGCTCAACCCGGTGTCTTCCCCCCCCCCGACCCGGTCAACCCGGTCTCTTTCGCCCACCGCCCCCCGACCCGCTCAACCCGGTCTCTTTCCCCCCCCCGTCCCCCGATCCGCTCAACCCGGTCTCTTCCCCGCCCCACTCGCTCAAACCGGTCTCTTCCCCCTCACCCGCTCAACCCGGTCTCTTCCCCCCCCCCTCGACCCGCTCAACCCGGTCTCTTCCCCCCCCGACCCGCTCAACCCGGTCTCTTCCCCCCCCGACCCGCTCAACCCGGTCTCTTCCCCCCCCACCCTCCACCCGCTCAACACGATCTCTTCCCCCCCCCCGACCCGCTCAACCCGGTCTCTTCCCCCCCCCCCCGCTCAATCCGGTCACTTCCCCCCCCGACCCGCTCAACCCGGTCTCTTCCCCCCCCCCATCCGCTCAACCCGGTCTCTTCCCCCCCCCGCTCAACCCGGTCTCTTCCCCCCCCCCGCCCCTCGACCCGCTCAACCCGGTCTCTTTCCCCCCCCCACCCGCTCAACCCGGTCTCTTCCCCCCCCCGACCCGCTCAACCCCGTCTCTTCCCCCCCACCGACCCGCTCAACCCGGTCTCTTCCCCCCCCACCCGCTAAACCCGGTCTCTTCCCCCCCCGACCCCCTCAACCAGGTCTCTTTCCCCCACCCGACCCGCTCAACCCGTTCTCTTCCCCCCCCCGACCCGCTCAACCCAGTCTCTTCCCCCCCCCCCGACCCTCTCAACCCGGTCTCTTCCCCCCCCGACCCGCTCAACCCGGTCTCTCCCCCCCCCCCCACTCGGTCAACCCGGACACTTCCCTCCCCCCGACCCGCTCAACCCGGTCTCTTCCCCCCCCCCGACCCGCTCAACCCGGTCTCTTCCCCCCCCCCGACCCGTTCAACCCGGTCTCTTCCCCACCCCCACCCGCTCAACCCGGTCTCTTCCCCTCCCCGGATCGCTCAACCAGGCCTCCCCCCCCCCCCCCCACCCGCTCATCCCGGTCTCTTCTCCCCCCGCCCAGCCGCTCAACCCGGTCTCTTCCCCTCCCCCCCGACCCGCTCAACCCGGTCTCTTCCCCCCCCCCGACCCGCTCAACCCGGTCTCTTTCGCCCACCGCTCCCCGACCCGCTCAACCCGGTCTCTTTCCCCCCCCCGCCCCCCGATCCGCTCAACCCGGTCTCTTCCCCGCCCCACTCGCTCAAACCGGTCTCTTCCCCCCCCACCCGCTCAACCCGGTCTCTTCCCCCCACCTCGACCGGCTCAACCCGGTCTCTTCCCCCCCCGACCCGCTCAACCCGGTCTCTTCCCCCCCCCGACCCGCTCAACCCGGTCTCTTCCCCCCCCCGACCCGCTCAACCCGGTCTCTTCCCCCCCCACCCTCCACCCGCTCAACACGATCTCTTCCCCCCCCCCGACCCGCTCAACCCGGTCTCTTCCCCCCCCGCCCGCTGAACCCGGTCTCTTTCCCCCCCCCCCCTCAACCCGGTCTCTTCCCCCCCCGACCCGCTCAACCCGGTCTCTTCCCCCCCCCCCGATCCGCTCAACCCGGTCTCTTCCCCCCCCGACCCGCTCAACCCGGTCTCTTCCCCGCCCCCGCTCAACCCGGTCTCTTCCCCCCCCCCACCCGCTCAACCCGGTCTCTTCCCCCCCCGACCCGCTGAAACCGGTCTCTTCCCCCCCCCCGACCCGCTCAACCCAGTCTCTTCCCCCCCCGACCCGCTCAACCCGGTCTCTTCCCGCCCCCCGACCCGCTCAACCCGGTCTCTTCCCCCCCCTCCCGAGACGCTCAACCCGGTCTCTTCCCCCCCCCCCGCTCGACCCGGTCTCTTCCTCCCCCCCGACCCGCTAAACCCGGTCTCTTTCCCCCCCCACCCGCTCAACCCGGTCTCTTCCCCCCCCCGACCCGCTCAACCCGGTCTCTTCCCCCACCCACCCACTCAACCCCGTCTCTTCCCCCCCCCCGCGACCCGTTCAACCCGGTCTCTTCCCCCCCCGACCCTCTCATCCCGGTCTCTTACCCCCTCCACGACCCGCTCAACCCGGTCTCTTCCCCCCCCCCCCACCCGCTCAACCCGGTCTCTTCCCACCCCACCCGCTCAACCCGAACTCTTCCCCCCCCCGACCCGCTCAACCCGGTCTCTTCTCCCCCCCCACCCGCTCAACCCGGTCTCTTCCCCCCCCCGACCCGCTCAACCCGGTCTCTTCCCCCCCCTCCCGAGACGCTCAACCCGGTCTCTTCCCCCCCCCCCGCTCAACCCGGTCTCTTCCTCCCCCCCGACCCGCTCAACCCGGTCTCTTCCCCCCCCCGACCCGCTCAACCCGGTCTCTTCCCCCACCCACCCACTCAACCCCGTCTCTTCCCCCCCCCCGCGACCCGTTCAACCCGGTCTCTTCCCCCCCCGACCCTCTCATCCCGGTCTCTTACCCCCCCCCCGACCCGCTCAACCCGGTCTCTTCCCCCCCCCCCCGACCCGCTCAACCCGGTCATTTCCCACCCCACCCGCTCAACCCGAACTCTTCCCCCCCCCCGACCCGCTCAACCCGGTCTCTTCTCCCCCCCCACCCGCTCAACCCGGTCTCTTCCCCCCCCCGACCCGCTCAACCCGGTCTCTTTCCCCCCCCCACCCGCTCAACCCGGTCTCTTCCCCGCCCCACCCGCTCAACCCGGTCTTCCCCCCCCCCGCTCAACACGGTCTCTTTCCCCCCCCCCCCGACCCGCTCAACCCGGTCTCTTCCCCCCCCCCGACACGCTCAACACGGTCTCTTCCCCCCCCCTCAACCCGGTCTCTTCCTCCCCCGCGACCCGCTCAACCCGGTCTCTTTCCCCGCCCCCACCCTCTCAACCCGGTCTCTTCCCCCCCCCGACCCGCTCAACCCGGTCTCTTCCCCCACCCTCCCCGCTCAACCCGAACTCTTCCCCCCCCCGACCCGCTCAACCCGGTCTCTTCTCCCCCCCCCACCCGCTCAACCCGGTCTCTTCCCCCCCGCGACCCGCTCAACCCGGTCTTCCCCCCCCCCACCCGCTCAACCCGGTCTCTTCCCCCCCCCCACCCGCTCCACCCGAACTCTTCCCCCCCCCCCGACCCGCTCAACCCGGTCTCTTCTCCCCCCCCCGACCCGCTCAACCCGGTCTCTTCCCCCCCCATCCGCTCAACCCGGTCTCTTCCCCCCACCACACCCCACCCGCTCAACCCCGTCTCTTCCCCCCCCCGACCCGCTCAACCCGGTCTCTTCCCCCCCCCGACCCGCTCAACCCGGTCTCTTCCCCCCCCCGACCCGCTCAACCCGGTCTCTTCCCCCCCCCCGACCCGCTCAACCCGGTCTCTTCCCCCCCCCCCCGACCCGCTCAACCCCGTCTCTTCCCCCCCCCTACCCGCTCAACCCGGTCTCTTCCCCCTCCCCCCGACCCGCTCAACCCGGTCTCTTCCCCCTCCCCCCGACCCGCTCAACCTGGTCTCTTCCCCCTCCCCCCGACCCGCTCAACCCGGTCTCTTTCCCCACCCCACCCGCTCAACCCGGTCTCTTCCGCCCCCCCGACCCGCTCAAACCGGTCTCATCCCCTCCCCCCGACCCGCTCAACCCGGTCTCTTCCCGCCCCCCCGCCCCCCGACCCGCTCAACCCGGTCTCTTCCCCACCCCGACCCGCTCAACCCGGTCTCTTCCCCCCCCCCACCTGCTCCACCCGGTTTCTTCCCCGCCCCCGACCCGCTCAACCCGGTCTCTCCCCCCCCCCGACTCACTCAACCCGGTCTCTTCCCCCCCCACCCGCTCAACCCGGTCTCTTCCCCCCCCCCGAGACGCTCAACCCGGTCTCTTCCCCCCCCCCCGCTCAACCCGGTCTCTTCCTCCCCCCCGACCCGCTCAACCCGGTCTCTTTCCCCCCCCACCCGCTCAACCCGGTCTCTTCCCCCCCCCGACCCGCTCAACCCGGTCTCTTCCCCCCCCCGACCCGCTCAACCCGGTCTCTTCCCCCACCCACCCACTCAACCCCGTCTCTTCCCCCCCGCGACCCGTTCAACCCGGTCTCTTCCCCCCCCGACCCTCTCATCCCGGTCTCTTACCCCCCCCCCGACCCGCTCAACCCGGTCTCTTCCCCCCCCACCCCGACCCGCTCAACCCGGTCTATTCCCCCCCCACCCGCTCAACCCGAACTCTTCCCCCCCCCGACCCGCTCAACCCGGTTTCTTCTCCCCCCCCACCCGCTCAACCCGATCTCTTCCCCCCCCGACCCGCTCAACCCGGTCTCTTCCCCTCCCCCCGACCCGCTCAACCCGGTCTCTTTCCCCCCCCCGACCCGCTCAACCCGGTCTCTTCCCCCCCCCCACCCGCTCAACCCGGTCTTCCCCCCCCCCGCTCAACACGGTCTCTTTCCCCCCCCCCCCACCCGCTCAACCCGGTCTCTTCCCCCCCCCCCGACACGCTCAACACGGTCTCTTCCCCCCCCCATCAACCCGGTCTTCTTCCCCCCCCCACCCCGCTCAACCCGTCTCTTCCCCCCCCCCGACCCGCTCAACCCGACTCTTCCCCCACCCACCCGCTCAACCCGAACTCTTCCCCCCCCCCCGACCCGCTCAACCCGGTCCTCTTCCCCCCCCGCGACCCGCTCAACCCGGTCTCTTCCCCCCCCCCCACCCGCTCAACCCGGTCTCTTCCCCCCCCCCACCCGCTCAACCCGACTCTTCCCCCCCCCCCCACCACCGCCCCACCCGACCCCTCAACCCGGTCTCTTCTCCCCCCCCGACCCGCTCAACCCGGTCTCTTCCCCCCCCCCCCCATCCGCTCAACCCGGTCTCTTCCCCCCACCACACCCCACCCGCTCAACCCCGTCTCTTCCCCCCCCCCCGACCCTCTCAACCCGGTCTCTTCCCCCCCCACCGCTGAACCCGGTCTCTTCCCCCCCCCCGACCCGCTCAACCCGGTCTCTTCCCCCCCCCGACCCGCTCAACCCCGTCTCTTCCCCCCCCCCTACCCGCTCAACCCGGTCTCTTCCCCCCCCCGACCCGCTCAACCCGGTCTCTTCCCCCCCACCCGCTCAACCCGGTTTCTTCCCCGCCCCCGAACCGCTCATCCCGGTCTCTTCCCCCCCCCGACCCGCTCAACCCGGTCTCTTCCCCCCCCCCCCACCCGCTCAACCCGGTCTCTTCCCCCCCCACCCGCTCAACCCGGTCTCTTCCCCCCCCCCGACCCGCTCAACCCGGTCTCTTCCCCCCCCCCCACCCGACCCGCTCAACCGGTCTCTTCCCCCCCCCCACCCGACCCGCTCAACCCAGTCTCTTCCCCCCCCTCAACCCGGTCTCTTCCCCCCCCGACCCGCTCAACCCGGTCCCTTCCCCCCCCCCTCAACCCGGTCTCTTCCCCCCCCGACCCGCTCAACCCGGTCTCTTCCTCCCCCCACCCGCTCAACCCGGTCTCTTCCCCCCCCACTCAACCCGGTCCCTTCCCCCCCCCCTCAACCCGGTCTCTTCCCCCCCCCCGACCCGCTCAACCCGGTCTCTTCCCCCCCCGACCCGCTGAACCCGGTCTCTTCTCCCCCCAACCCCACCCGCTCAACCCGGTCTCTTCCCCCCCCCACTCAACCCGGTCTTTCCCCCCCCCCCAACCCGCTCAACCCGGTCTCTTCTCCCCCCACCCCCACTCGCTCAACCCGGTCTCTTCCCCCCCCCGAACCGCTCAACCGGTCTCATCCCCCCCACCCGCTCAACCCGGTCTCTTCCCCCCCCCCGACCCGCTCAACCCGGTCTCTTCCCCCCCCGCGACCCGCTCAACCCGGTCTCTTCCCCCCACCCCCACCCGCTCAATCCGGTCTCTTCCCCGCCCCCCGACCCGCTCAACCCGGTCTCTTCCCCCCCCCGGCGACCCGCTCAACCCGGTCTCTTTCCCCCCCCTCGACCCGCTCAACCGGTCTCTTCCCCCCCCCCCCCACCTCGACCCGCTCAACCCCGGTCTCTTCCCCAGCCCCCGACCCGCTCAACCCGGTGTCTTCCCCCCCCCCCGGACCCGCTCAACCCGGTCTCTCCCCCCCCCACCCGCTCAACCCGGTCTCTTCCCCCCCCCGATCCGCTCAACCAGGTCTCTCCCCCCCCCACCCGCTCAACCCGGTCTCTTCCCCCCCCCGACCCGCTCAACCCGGTCTCTTCCCCCCCCCCACCCGCTCAACCCGATCTCTTCCCCCCCCACCCGACCCGCTCAACCCGATCTCTCCCCCCCCCACCCGCTCAACCCGGTCTCTTCCCCCCCCCAACCCGCTCAACCCGGTTTCTTCCCCCCCCCCCACCCGCTCAACCCGGTCTCTTACCCCCCGACCCGCTCAACCCGGTCTCTTACCCCCCCACCCGCTCAACCCGGTCTCTTCGCCCCCACACCCGACCCGTTCAACCCGATCTCTTTCCCCCCCCCCGACCCGCTCAACCCGGTCTCTTCCCCCCCCCACCCGCTCAACCCGGTTTCTTCCCCCCCCCCCACCCGCTCAACCCGGTCTCCTACCCCCCCACCCGCTCAACCCGGTCTCTTCCCCCCCCCACCCGCTCAACCCGGTCTCTTTCCCCCCCCCACCCGCTCAACCCGGTCTCTTCCCCCCCCCACCCGCTCAACCCGGACTCTTCCCCCCTCCCCGACCCGCTCAACCCGGTCTCTTCCCCCCTACCCAAAACGCTCAACCCGGTCTCTTCCCCCCCCACCCGCTCAACCCGGTCTCTTCCTCCCCCCCCTGACCCGATCAAACCCGGTCTCTTCCCTCCCGGACCCGCTCAACCCGGTCTCTTCCCCCCCCCCTCCCGCTCAACGCGGTCTCTTCCCCCCCCCCACCCGCTCAACCCGGTCTCTTCCCCCCCGCCACCCGCTCAACCCGGACTCTTCCCCCCTCCCCGACCCGCTCAAACCCGGTCTCTTCCCCCCCCCCCCGACTCGCTCAACCCGGTCTCTTCCCCCCCCCGCAGCCGACCCGCTCAACCCGGTCTCTTCCCCCCCCCGACCCGCTCACCCGGTCTCTTCCCCCCCCCCCGACCCGCTCAACCCGGTCTCTTCCCCCCCCCCCCGCCCCCGGACCCGATCAACCCGGTCTCTTCCCCTCCCGCCCCCCGACCCGGTCAACCCGGTCCTCTTCCCCCCCCCCCCACCCGCTCAACCCGGTCTCTTTCCCCCCCCACCCGCTCAACCCGGTCTATTCCCCCCGCCCCGACCCGCTCAACCCGGTCTCTTCCCCCCCCCGACCCGCTCAACCCGGTCTCTTCCCCCCCCCGACCCGCTCAACCCGGTCTCTTCCCCCCCCACCCGCTCAACCCGGTCTCTTCCCCCCCCCGACCCGCTCAACCCGGTCTCTTTCCCCCCCCGACCCGCTCAACCCGGACTCTTCCCCCCTCCCCGACCCGCTCAACCCCGGTCTCTTCCCCCCCCCCATCCCTCTCAACCCGGTCTCTTCCCCCCCCCCGACCCGCTCAACCCGGTCTCTCCCCCCCCCACCCGCTCAACCCGGTCTCTTTCCCCCCCCCACCCAACCCGCTCAACCCGGTCTCTTCCCCCCTCCCCGCCCCGCGACCCGCTCAACCCGGTCTGTTCCCCCCCCCCCCGCCCCCCGACCCGCTCAAACCGGTCTCTTCCCCCCCCAACCCCCGACCCGCTCAACCCGGTCTCTTCCCCCCCCCCGACCCGCTCAACCCGGTCTCTTCCCCCCCCCCCCCACCCGCTCAACCCGGTCTCTTTCCCCTCCCCGACCCGCTCAACCCGGGCTCTTCCCCCCCCCACCCGCTCAACCCGGTCTCTTCCTCCCCCCCTAACCCGCTCAACCCGGTCTCTTCCCCCCCCGACCCGCTCAACCCGGTCTCTTCCCCGCCCCCTCCTGCCTCAACCCGGTCTCTTCCTCCCCCCCCCCACCCGTTAACCCGGTATCTTCCCCCCCCCGACCCCGCTCAACCCGGTCTCTTCCCCCCCCGACCCGCTCAACCCGGTCTCTTCCCCCCCCTCCCGCTCAACCCGGTCTCTTCCCCCCCCACCCGCTCAACCCGGTCTCTTTCCCCCCCCCGACCCGCTCAACCCGGTCTCTTCCCCCCTCCCCGACCTGCTCAACCCGGTCTCTTCCTCCCCCCACCCGCTCAACCCGGTCTCTTCCTCCCCCCCCTGACCCGCTCAACCCGGTCTCTTCCCCCCCCGACCCGCTCAACCCGGTCTCTTCCCCCCCCCTCCCGCTCAACCCGGTCTCTTCCCCCTCACCCGTTCAACCCGGTATCTTCCCCCCCCGACCCGCTCAACCCGGTCTCTTCCCCCCCCCCACCCGCTCAACCCGGTCTCTTCCCCCCCCTCCCGCTCAACCCGGTCTCTTCCCCCCCCACCCGTTCAACCCGGTATCTTTCCCCCCCCCGAAACGCTCAACCCGGTCTCTTCCCCCCCCCCCACCCGCTCAACCCGGTCTCTTTCCCCCCCCCCCGACCCGCTCAACCCGGTCTCTTCCCCCCCCCACCCGCTCAACCCGGTCTCTTCCCCCCCCCGACTCGCTGAACCCGGTCTCTTCCCCCCCTGCGACCCGCTCAACCCGGTCTCTTCCCCCCCCCGACCCGCTCAACCCGGTCTCTTCCCCCCACCCCCGACCAGCTTAACCCGGTGTCTTCCCCCCCCGCCGACCCGCTCAACCCGGTCTCTTCCCCCCTCCCCGACCCGCTCAAACCCGGTCTCTTCCCCCCCCGCGACCCGCTCAACCCGGTCTCTTCCCCCACCCCCACCCGCTCAATCCGGTCTCTTCCCCGCCCCCCGACCCGCTCAACCCGGTCTCTTCCCCCCCCCCGGCGACCCGCTCAACCCGGTCTCTTTCCCCCCCCTCGACCCGCTCAACCCGGTCTCTTCCCCCCCCCCACTCGACCCGCTCAACCCGGTCTCTTCCCCAGCCCCCGACCCGCTCAACCCGGTGTCTTCCCCCCCCCGGACCCGCTCAACCCGGTCTCTCCCCCCCCCCACCCGCTCAACCCGGTCTCTTCCCCCCCCCGATCCGCTCAACCAGGTCTCTCCCCCCCCCACCCGCTCAACCCGGTCTCTTCCCCCCCCCCGACCCGCTCAACCCGGTCTCTTCCCCCCCCCACCCGCTCAACCCGATCTCTTCCCCCCCCACCCGACCCGCTCAACCCGATCTCTCCCCCCCCCCACCCGCTCAACCCGGTCTCTTCCCCCCCCCAACCCGCTCAACCCGGTTTCTTCCCCCCCCCCCCACCCGCTCAACCCGGTCTCTTACCCCCCCGACCCGCTCAACCCGGTCTCTTACCCCCCCACCCGCTCAACCCGGTCTCTTCGCCCCCACACCCGACCCGTTCAACCCGATCTCTTTCCCCCCCCCCCGACCCGCTCAACCCGGTCTCTTCCCCCCCCCCACCCGCTCAACCCGGTTTCTTCCCCCCCCCCACCCGCTCAACCCGGTCTCCTACCCCCCCACCCGCTCAACCCGGTCTCTTCCCCCCCCCACCCGCTCAACCCGGTCTCTTCCCCCCCCCACCCGCTCAACCCGGTCTCTTCCCCCCCCCACCCGCTCAACCCGGACTCTTCCCCCCTCCCCGACCCGCTCAACCCGGTCTCTTCCCCCCTACCCAAAACGCTCAACCCGGTCTCTTCCCCCCCCCACCCGCTCAACCCGGTCTCTTCCTCCCCCCCCTGACCCGATCAACCCGGTCTCTTCCCTCCCGGACCCGCTCAACCCGGTCTCTTCCCCCCCCCTCCCGCTCAACGCGGTCTCTTCCCCCCCCCACCCGCTCAACCCGGTCTCTTCCCCCCCGCCACCCGCTCAACCCGGACTCTTCCCCCCTCCCCGACCCGCTCAACCCGGTCTCTTCCCCCCCCCCCCGACTCGCTCAACCCGGTCTCTTCCCCCCCCCCGCAGCCGACCCGCTCAACCCGGTCTCTTCCCCCCCCCCCGACCCGCTCAACCCGGTCTCTTCCCCCCCCCCGACCCGCTCAACCCGGTCTCTTCCCCCCCCCCGCCCCCGGACCCGATCAACCCGGTCTCTTCCCCTCCCGCCCCCCGACCCGGTCAACCCGGTCTCTTCCCCCCCCCCCACCCGCTCAACCCGGTCTCTTTCCCCCCCCACCCGCTCAACCCGGTCTATTCCCCCCGCCCCGACCCGCTCAACCCGGTCTCTTCCCCCCCCCGACCCGCTCAACCTGGTCTCTTCCCCCCCCACCCGCTCAACCCGGTCTCTTCCCCCCCCCCGACCCGCTCAACCCGGTCTCTTTCCCCCCCCCGACCCGCTCAACCCGGACTCTTCCCCCCTCCCCGACCCGCTCAACCCGGTCTCTTCCCCCCCCCCATCCCTCTCAACCCGGTCTCTTCCCCCCCCCCGACCCGCTCAACCCGGTCTCTCCCCCCCCCACCCGCTCAACCCGGTCTCTTTCCCCCCCCCACCCAACCCGCTCAACCCGGTCTCTTCCCCCCTCCCCGCCCCGCGACCCGCTCAACCCGGTCTGTTCCCCCCCCCCCGCCCCCCGACCCGCTCAAACCGGTCTCTTCCCCCCCCAACCCCCGACCCGTTCAACCCGGTCTCTTCCCCCCCCCCGACCCGCTCAACCCGGTCTCTTCCCCCCCCCCCCCACCCGCTCAACCCGGTCTCTTTCCCCTCCCCCGACCCGCTCAACCCGGGCTCTTCCCCCCCCCACCCGCTCAACCCGGTCTCTTCCTCCCCCCCCCCACCCGTTAACCCGGTATCTTCCCCCCCCCGACCCGCTCAACCCGGTCTCTTCCCCCCCCCGACCCGCTCAACCCGGTCTCTTCCCCCCCCTCCCGCTCAACCCGGTCTCTTCCCCCCCCCGACCCGCTCAACCCGGTCTCTTTCCCCCCCCCGACCCGCTCAACCCGGTCTCTTCCCCCCTCCCCGACCTGCTCAACCCGGTCTCTTCCTCCCCCCACCCGCTCAACCCGGTCTCTTCCTCCCCCCCTGACCCGCTCAACCCGGTCTCTTCCCCCCCCGACCCGCTCAACCCGGTCTCTTCCCCCCCCCTCCCGCTCAACCCGGTCTCTTCCCCCTCACCCGTTCAACCCGGTATCTTCCCCCCCCGACCCGCTCAACCCGGTCTCTTCCCCCCCCCCCGACCCGCTCAACCCGGTCTCTTCCCCCCCCTCCCGCTCAACCCGGTCTCTTCCCCCCCCACCCGTTCAACCCGGTATCTTTCCCCCCCCGACCCGCTCAACCCGGTCTCTTCCCCCCCCCCCACCCGCTCAACCCGGTGTCTTCCCGCCCCCCCGACCCGCTCAACCCAGTCTCTTCCCCCCCCCCGACCCGCTCAACCCGGTCTCTTCCTCCCCCCCCCACCCGCTCAACCCGTTCTCTTCCCCCCCCACCCGCTCAACCCGGTCTCTTTCCCCCCCCCCCGACCCGCTCAACCCGGTCTCTTCCCCCCCCCACCCGCTCAACCCGGTCTCTTCCCCCCCCCGACTCGCTGAACCCGGTCTCTTCCCCCCCTGCGACCCGCTCAACCCGGTCTCTTCCCCCCCCCGACCCGCTCAACCCGGTCTCTTCCCCCCACTCCCGACCAGCTTAACCCGGTGTCTTCCCCCCCCGCCGACCCGCTCAACCCGGTCTCTTCCCCCCTCCCCGACCCGCTCAACCCGGTCTCTTCCCACCCCCCGGGCGACCCGCTCAACCCGGTCTCTTTCCCCCCCCCCACTCGACCCGCTCAACCCGGTCTCTTCCCCCCCACACACTCGACCCGCTCAACCCGGTCTCTTCCCCCCCCCGACCCGCTCAATCCGGTCTCTCCCCCCCCACCCGGTGAACCCGGTCTCTTCCCCCCCCCCGACCCGCTCAACCCGATCTCTTCCCCCCCCCGACCCGCTCAATCCGGTCTCTCCCCCCCCTCCCGCTCAACCCGGTCTCTCCCCCCCCCCACCCGCTCAACCCGGTATCTCCCCCCCCCGACCCGCTCAAGCCGGTCTCTCCCCCCCCCACCCGCTCAACCCGGTCTCTTCCCCCCCCCCACCCGCTCAACCCGGTCTCTTCCCCCCCCCCACCCGCTCAACCCGGTCTCTTCCCGCCCCCCGACCCGCTCAACCCGGTCTCTTTCCCCCTCCCCGACCCGCTCAACCCTGTCTCTTCCCCCCCGACCCGCTCAACCCGGTCTCTTCCCCCCCCCCGACCCGCTCAACCCGGTCTCGTCCCCCCCCACCCGACCCGATCAACCCGATCTCCCCCCCCAACCGCTCAACCCGGTCTCTTCCCCCCCCCGACCCGCTCAACCCGGTTTCTTCCCCTTCCCCACCCGCTCAACCCGGTTTCTCCCCCCCCCACCCGCTCAACCCGGTCTCTTACCCCCTCCCGACCCGCTCAACCCGGTCTCTTACCCCCCCGCCCACCCGCTCCACCCGGTCTCTTCCCTAACCCCCGACCCGCTCAACACGGTGTCTTCCCCCCCCCCCCCACCCGCTCAACCCGGTCTCTTCCCCCCCCCAACCCGCTCAACCCGGTCTCTTCCCCCCCCCAACCCGCTCAAACCGGTCTCTTTCCCCCTCCCCGACCCGCTGAACCCGGTCTCTTCCCCCCCCGACCCGCTCAACCCGGTCTCTTCCCCCCCCCTGACCCGATCAACCCGGTCTCTTCCCCCCCCGACCCGCTCAACCCGGTCTCTTCCCCCCCTCCCGCTCAACCCGGTCTCTCCCCCCCCACCCGCTCAACCCGGTCTCTCCCCCCCCCCGATCCGCTCAACCCCGTCTCTTCCCCGCCCCCCGGCGACCCGCTCAACCCGGTCTCTTTCCCCCCCCCACTCTACCCGCCCAACCCGGTCTCTTCCCCCCCCCCCCACTCGACCCGCTCAACCCGGTCTCTTCCCCAGCCCCCGACCCGCTCAACCCGGTCTCTTCCCCCCCCGACCCGCTCAACCCAGTCTCTCCCCCCCCCCGACCCGCTCAACCCGGTCTCTTCCCCCCCCCGACCCGCTCAACCCGGTCTCTTCCCCCCCCCACCCGCTCAACCCGATCTCTTCCCCCCCCCGACCCGCTCAACCCGGTCTCTTCGCCCCCCCACCCGACCCGCTCAACCCGATCTCTTCCCCCGCCCCCGACCCGCTCAACACGGTCTCTTCCCCACCCCCCCGACCCGATAAACCCGGTTTCTTGCCCCCCCCACCCGCTCAACCCGGTTTCTTCCCACCCCCCCACCCGGTCAACCCGGTCTCTTCCCCCCCCCCACCCGCTCAACCCGGTCTCTTCCCCCCCGCAGCCGACCCGCTCAACCCGGTCTCTTCCCCCCCCCCACCCGCTCAACCCGGTCTCTTCCCCCCCCCCCCAGCCCCGACCCGCTCAACCCGGTCTCTTCCCCCCCCTCCCGCTCAACCCGGTCTCTTCCCCTCCCCACCCGTTCAACCCTGTATCTTGCCCCCCCCACCCGCTCAACCCGGTCTGTTCCCCCCCCGACCCGCTCAACCCGGTCTCTTCCCGCCCCCTCCGACCCGCTCAACCCGGTCTCTTCCCCCCCCACCCGGTCAACCCGGTCTCTTCCCCCCCCCACCCAACCCGCTCAACCCGTTCTCTTCCCCCCCCCACCCGCTCAACCCGGTCTCTTCCCCCCCCCGACCCGCTCAACCCGGTTTCTTCCCCCCCCCACTCGCTCAACCCGGTCTCTTCCCTCCCCCGCCCCCCGACCCGCTCAACCCGGTCTGTTCCCCCCCCCCCGACCCGCTCAACCCGGTCTATTTCCCCCCCCCACCCGCTCAACCCGGTCTCTTTCCCCCCCCCCGACCCGCTCAATCCGGTCTCTTCCCCCCCCCCCACCCCGCTCAACCCGGTCTCTTCCCCCGCCGACCCGCTCAACCCGGTCTCTTTCCCCGCCCCCGACCCGCTCAACCCGGTCTCTTCCCCCCCCCCACCCGCTCAACCCGGTCTCTTCCCCCCTCCCCGACCCGCTCAACCCGGTCTCTTCCCCCCCCCACCCGCTCAACCCGCTCTCTTCCCACCCCTCCCGCTCAACCCGGTCTCTTCCCCCGCCCCCGACCCGCTCAACCCGGTCTCTTCCCCCCCTCCGACCCACTCAACCCGGTCTCTTCCCCCCCCCCGACCCGCTCAACCCGGTCTCTTCTCCCCCCCGACCCGCTCAACCCGGTCTCTTCTCCCCCCCGACCCGCTCAACCCGGTCTCTTCCCCGCCCCCACCCGCTCAACCCGGTCTCTTCCCCCCCCCCACCCGCTCAACCCGGTCTCTTCCCCCCTCCCCGACCCGCTCAACCCGGTCTCTTTCCCCCCCCCCCCACCCTCGACCCGCTCAACCCGGTCTCTTCCTCCTCCCTCCCGCTGAACCCGGTCTCTTCCCCCCCCACACCCGTTCAACCCGGTATCTTTCCCCCCCCGACCCGCTCAACCCGGTCTCTTCCCCCCCCCACCCGCTCAACCCGGTCTCTTCCGGCCCCCTCCGACCCGCTCAAACCTTTCTCTTCCCCCCCGCACACCCTCTCAACCCGGTCTCTTCCCCCCCCCCGCGACCCGCTCAACCCGGTCTCTTCCCCGCCCCACCCGCTCAACCCGGTCTCTTTCCCCCCCCACCCAACCCGCTCAACCCGGTCTCTTCCCCCCCCACCCGCTCAACCCGGTCTCTTCCCCCCCGCAGCCGACCCGCTCAACCCGGTCTCTTCCCCCCCCGCCCCCCGACCCGCTCAACCCGGTCTCTTCCCCCCCCACCCCCCGACCCGCTGAACCCGGTCTCTTCCCCCCCCGCCCCCCGACCCGCTCAACCCGGTCTCTTCCCCCCCCCCGACCCGCTCAACCCGGTCTCTTCCTCCCCCCCACCCGCTCAACCCGGTCTCTTTCCCCCCCCCCACCCGCTCAACCCGGTCTCTTTCCCCCCCACACCCGCTCAACCCGGTCTCTTCCCCACCCCGACCCGCTCAACCCGGTCTCTTCCCCCCCCCCGACCCGCTCAACCCGGTCTCTTTCCCGCCCCCCACCCGCTCAACCCGGTCTCTTCCCCCCCCCGACCCGCTCAACCCGGACTCTTCCCCCCTCCCCGACCCGCTCAACCCGGTCTCTTCCCCCCTCCCCGACCCGCTCAACCCGGTCTCTTACCCCCGCCGACCCGCTCAACCCCGTCTCTTCCCCCCCCCCTCCCGCTCAACCCGGTCTCTTCCCCCGCCCCCGACCCGCTCAACCCGGTCTCTTCCCCCCCCCCCCACCCGCTCAACCCGGTCTCTTCCCCCCCCCCACCCGCTCAACCCGGTCTCTTTCCCCCCCACCCAACCCGCTCAACCCGGTCTCTTCCCCCCCCACCCGCTCAACCCGGTCTCTTCCCCCCCCCGACCCGCTCAACCCGGTCTCTTCCCCCCCGCTCAACCCGATCTCTTCCCCCCCGACCCGCTCAACCCGGTCTCTTCCCCCCCCCCACCCGCTCAACCCGGTCTCTCCCCCCCCCACCCGCTCAACCCGGTCTCTTCCCGCCCCCCCGACCCGCTCAACCCGGTCTCTTACCCCCCCGACCCGCTCAACCTGATCTCTTCCCCCCCCCGACCCGCTCAACCCGGTCTCTTCCCCCCCCCCACCCGACCCGCTCAACCCGATCTCTTCCCCCCCCCCGACACGCTCAACCCGGTCTCTTCCCCCCCACCGACCCTCTCAACCCGGTCTCTTCCCCCCCCACCCGCTCAACCCGGTCTCTTACCCCCCCCGACCCGCTCAACCCGGTCTCTTCCCCCCCCCGACATGCTCAACCCGGTCTCTTCCCCCCCCCGACCCGCTCAACCCGGTCTCTTCCCCCCCCCCACCCGCTCAACCCGGTCTCTTCCCCCCCCGACATGCTCAACCCGGTCTTCCCCCCCCCCCCCACCCGCTCAACCCGGTCTCTTCCCCCTCCCCCCGACCCGCTCAACCCGGTCTCTTCCCCCCCCCCCGACCCGCTCAACCCGGTCTCTTCCCCCCTCCCCGACCCGCTCAACCCGGTCTCTTCTTCCCCCCCCCGGCGACCCGCTCAACCCGGTCTCTTTCCCCCCCCTACTTGACCCGCTGAACCCGGTCTCTTCCCCCCCCCCCCACACTCGACCCGCTCAACCCGGTCTCTTCCCCAGCCCCCGACCCGCTCAACCCGGTCTCTTCCCCCCCCCCGACCCGCTCAATCCGGTCTCTCCCCCCCCCGACCCGCTCAACCCGCTCTCTTCCCCCCCCCCGACCCGCTCAACCCGGTCTCTTCCCCCCCCGACCCGCTCAACCCGATCTCTTCCCCCCCCGACCCGCTCAACCCGGTTTCTTCCCACCCCCCCACCCGGTCAACCCGGTCTCTTCCCCCCCCCCCACCCGCTCAACCCGGTCTCTTCCCCCCCGCAGCCGACCCGCTCAACCCGGTCTCTTCCCCCCCCCACCCGCTCAACCCGGTTTCTTCCCCCCCCCAGCCCCGACCCGCTCAACCCGGTCTCTTCCCCTCCCCACCCGTTCAACCCTGTATCTTTCCCCCCCACCCGCTCAACCCGGTCTGTTCCCCCCCCGACCCGCTCAACCCGGTCTCTTCCCGCCCCCTCCGACCCGCTCAAACCGGTCTCTTCCCCGCCGCACACCCTTTCAACCCGGTCTCTTCCCCCCCCCCCCGCTCAACCCGGTCTCTTCCACACCCCCCGCCCTCCGACCCGCTCAACCCGGTCTCTTCCCCCCCCCACCCGCGACCCGCTCAACCCGGTCTCTTTCCCCCCCCCCGCCCCCCGAACCGCTCAACCCGGTCTCTTCCCCCCCCCCCCACCCGCTCAACCCGGTCTCTTCCCCCCCCCACCCGCTCAACCCGGTCTCTTCCCCCCCGCAGCCGACCCGCTCAACCCGGTCTCTTCCCCCCCCCACCCGCTCAACCCGGTCTCTTCCCCCCCCCAGCCCCGACCCGCTCAACCCGGTCTCTTTCCCCCCTCCCGCTCAACCCGGTCTCTTCCCCTCCCCACCCGTTCAACCCTGTATCTTTCCCCCCCACCCGCTCAACCCGGTCTGTTCCCCCCCCGACCCGCTCAACCCGGTCTCTTCCCGCCCCCTCGTCACCCGCTCAAACCGGTCTCTTCCCCGCCGCACACCCTCTCAACCCGGTCTCTTCCCCCCCCAGCCCCGACCCGCTCAACCCGGTCTCTTCCCCTCCCCACCCGTTCAACCCTGTATCTTTCCCCCCCACCCGCTCAACCCGGTCTGTTCCCCCCCCGACCCGCTCAACCCGGTCTCTTCCCGCCCCCTCCGACCCGCTCAAACCGGTCTCTTCCCCGCCGCACACCCTCTCAACCCGGTCTCTTCCCCCCCCCCCCGCTCAACCCGGTCTCTTCCACACCCCCCCGCCCTCCGACCCGCTCAACCCGGTCTCTTCCCCCCCCCCCGCAGCCGACCCGCTCAACCCGGTCTCTTTCCCCCCCCCGCCCCCCGAACCGCTCAACCCGGTCTCTTCCCCCCCCCCCCACCCGCTCAACCCGGTCTCTTCCCCCCCCCACCCGCTCAACCCGGTCTCTTCCCCCCGCAGCCGACCCGCTCAACCCGGTCTCTTCCCCCCCCCCACCCGCTCAACCCGGTCTCTTCCCCCCCCCCAGCCCCGACCCGCTCAACCCGGTCTCTTTCCCCCCCTCCCGCTCAACCCGGTCTCTTCCCCTCCCCACCCGTTCAACCCTGTATCTTTCCCCCCCACCCGCTCAACCCGGTCTGTTCCCCCCCCGACCCGCTCAACCCGGTCTCTTCCCGCCCCCTCCGACCCGCTCAAACCGGTCTCTTCCCCGCCGCACACCCTCTCAACCCGGTCTCTTCCCCCCCCCCCCGCTCAACCCGGTCTCTTCCACACCCCCCGCCCTCCGACCCGCTCAACCCGGTCTCTTCCCCCCCCCCCACCCGCGACCCGCTCAACCCGGTCTCTTTCCCCCCCCCGCCCCCCGAACCGCTCAACCCGGTCTCTTCCCCCCCCCCCGACCCCCGACCCGCTCAACCCAGTCTATTCCCCCCCCCGCCCCGCTCAACTCGGTCTCTTTCCCCCCCCTCCTCCCCCCGACCCGCTCAACTCGGTCTCTTCCCCCCCCCCCTCCGCCCCCCGACCCGCTCAACCCGGTCTCTTTCCCCCCCCCAGACCCGCTCAACCCGGTCTCTTCCCCCCCCCCACCCGCTCAACCCGGTCTCTTCCCCCCCCCCGACCCGCTCAACCCGGTCTCTTTCCCCCCCCCCCACCCGCTCAACCCGGTCTCTTCCCCCCCCCACCCGCTCAACCCGGAATCTTCCCCCCTCCCCGACCCGCTCAACCCGGTCTCTTCCCCCCTCCCCGACCCGCTCAACCCGGTCTCTTCCCCCCCCTCCTGACCCGCTCAACCCGGTCTCTTCCCCCCCCCCTCCCGCTCAACCCGGTCTCTTCCCCCCCCCCGACCCGCTCAACCCGGTCTCTTCCCCCCCCGCTCAACCCGGTCTCTTCCCCCCCCGACCCGCTCAACCCGGTCTCTTCCCCCCCCCCCCGACCCGCTCAACCCGGTCTCTCCCCCCCCCCACCCGCTCAACCCGGTCTCTTCCCGCCCCCCCGACCCGCTCAACCCGGTCTCTTACCCCCCCGACCCGCTCAACCCGATCTCTTCCCCCCCCCGACCCGCTCAACCCGGTCCCTTCCCGCCCCCCCCGACCCGCTCAACCCGATCTCTTCCCCCCCCCGACACGCTCAACCCGGTCTCTTCTCCCCCACCGACCCTCTCAACCCGGTTTCTTCCCCCCCCCAACCCGCTCAACCCGGTCTCTTACCCCCCCCCCGACCCGCTCAACCCGGTCTCTTTCCCCCCCCCACCCGCTCAACCCGGTCTCTTCCCCCCCCCCGACATGCTCAACCTGGTCTCTTCCCCCCCCCGACCCGCTCAACCCGGTCTCTTCCCCCCCCGACCCGCTCAACCCGGTCTCTTCCCCCCCCACACACACGCTCAACCCGGTCTCTTCCTCCCCCCCCCACCCGCTCAACCCGGTCTCTTCCCCCCCCCCACCCGCTCAAACCCGGTCTCTTCCCCCCCACCCACCCGCTCAACCCGGTCTCTTCCCCCCCCCATCCGCTCAACCCGGTCTCTTTCCCCCCCCACCCGCTCAACCCGGTCTCTTTCCCCCCCCCCCACCCGCTCAACCCGGTCTCTTTCCCCCCCCCCACCCGCTCAACCCGGTCTCTCCCCCCCCCCCACCCGCTCAACCCGGTCTCTTCCCCCCCCCACCCGCTCAACCCGGTCTCTTCCCCCCCCCACCCGCTGAACCCGGTGTCTTCCCCACCCCCACCCCCCACCCGGTGTCTTCCCCCCCCCCACACCCGCTCAACCCGGTCTCTTCCCCCCCGCCACCCGCTCAACCCGATCTCTTCCCCCCCCGAACCGCTCAACCCGGTCTCTTCCCCCCCCCCACCCGCTCAACCCGGTTTCTTCCCCCCCCACCCGCTCAACCCGGTTTCTCCCCCCCCCCACCCGGTCAACCCGATCTCTTCCCCCCCCCACCCGCTCAACCCGGTCTCTTTCCCCCTCCCCGACCCGCTCAACCCGGTCTCTTCCCCCCCCCGACCCGCTCAACCCGGTCTCTTCCCCCCCCCCCGGCGACCCGCTCAACCCTGTCTCTTTCCCCCCCCCCACTTGACCCGCTCAACCCGGTCTCTTCCCCCCCCACACTCGACCCGCTCAACCCGGTCTCTTCCCCCCCCGACCCGCTCAACCCGGTCTCTTCCCCCCCCCGACCCGCTCAACCCGGTCTCTCCCCCCCCCCGACCCGCTCAACCCGGACTCTTCCCCCCCCACCCAACCCGCTCAACCCGGTCTCTTCCCCCCCCACCCGACAAGCTCAACCCGGTCTCTCCCTCCCCCCGACCCGCTCAACCCGGTCTCTTCCCCCCCCACCCAACCCGCTCAACCCGGTCTCTTCCCCCCCCGACCCGCTCAACCCGGTCTCTTTCCCCCCCGACCCACTCAACCCGGTCTCTTTCCCCCCCCCCACCCCCCGACCCGCTCAACCCGGTCTCTTTCCCCCCCTCGCCCCCCGACCCGCTCAACCCGGTCTCTTTCCCCCCCCCCCGCACCCCGACCTGCTCAACCCGGTCTCTTTCCCCCCCCCGCCCCGCTCAACCCGGTTTCTTTCCCCCCCCCCGCTCAACCCGGTCTCTTCCACACCCCCCGCCCTCCGACCCGCTCAACCCGGTCTCTTCCCCCCCCCCCCGACGCGCGACCCGCTCAACCCGGTCTCTTTCCCCCCCCCCGCCCCCCGAACCGCTCAACCCGGACTCTTCCCCCCCCCGACCCCCGACCCGCTCAACCCAGTCTATTCCCCCCCCCGCCCCGCTCAACTCGGTCTCTTTCCCCCCCCCCTCCTCCCCCCGACCCGCTCAACTCGGTCTCTTCCCCCCCCCCCTCCGCCCCCCGACCCGCTCAAGCCGGTCTCTTTCCACCACCCCCCGCCCCCCGACACGCTCAACCCGGTCTCTTTCCCCCCCCCGCCCCCCGACCCGCTCAACCCGGTCTCTTCCCCCCCCCTCCGCCCCCCGACCCGCTCAACCCGGTCTCTTCCCCCCCCCGCCCCGCTCAACCCGGTCTCTTTCCCCGCCCCCGCCCCCCGACCCCCGCCCCGCTCAACCCGGTCTCTTTCCCCCCCCCCCCGCCCCCCGACCCGCTCAACCCGGTCTCTTTCCCCCCCCCCGCCCCCCAACCCGCTCAACCCGGTCTCTTCCCCCCCCCCCGACCCGCTCAACCCGGTCTCTTTCCCCCCCCCGCCCCCCAACCCGCTCAACCCGGTCTCTTTCCCCCCCCCGCCCCCCGACCCGCTCAACCCTGTCTCTTCCCCCCCCCCGCCCCCCAACCCGCTCAACCCGGTCTCTTTCCCCCCCCCGCACCCGACCCGCTCAACCCGGTCTCTTTCCCCCCCCCCGACCCCCGACCCGCTCAACCCGGTCTCTTTCCCCCCCCCCCGCCCGCTCAACCCGGTCTCTTCCCCCCCCCACCCGCTCAACCCGGTCTCTTCCCCCCCCACACGCTCAACCGGTCTCTTCCCCCCCCCCACCCGCTCAACCCGGTCTCTTCCCCCCCACACACACTCTCAACCCGGTCTCTTTCCCCCCGGACCCACTCAACCCGGTCTCTTTCCCCCCCCCCCGCCCGCTCAACCCGGTCTCTTCCCCCCCACACACTCTCAACCCGGTCTCTTTCCCCCCCGACCCGCTCAACCCGGTCTCTTCCCCCCCCCCCCGCCCCCCGACCCGCTCAACCCGGTCTCTTTCCCCCCCCGCCCCCCGACCCGCTCACCCCGGTCTCTTTCCCCCTCCCGCCCCCCGACCCGCTCAACCCGGTCTCTTTCCCCCCCCGCCCCCCGACCCGCTCAAACCGGTCTCTTTACCCCCCCCCGCCCCCCGACCCGCTCAACCCGGTCTCTTCCCCCCCCACACACTCTCAACCCGGTCTCTTCCCCCACACACACACTCTCAACCCGGTCTCTTCCCCCCCCCCACCCACTCAACCCAGTCTCTTTCCCCCCCGACCCACTCAATCCGGTCTCTTCCCCCCCCCCGACCCGCTCAACCCGGTCTCTTCCCCCCCCCCGACCCGCTCAACCCGGTCTCTTCCCCCGCCCCGACCCGCTCAACCCGGTCTCTTCCCCCCCCCGACCCGCTCAACCCGGTCTCTTCCCCCCCCCCGACCCGCTCAACCCGGTCTCTTCCCCCCCCCCGACCCGCTCAACCCGGTCTCTTCCCCGCCCCCCGACCCGCTCAACCCGGTCTCTTCCCCCCCCCGCCCCCCGACCCGCTCAACCCGGTCTCTTCCCCCCCCCGCCCCCCGCCCCGCTCAACCCGGTCTCTTTCCCCCCCCCCCGCCCTCCGACCCGCTCAACCCGGTCTCTTCCCCCCCCCGCCCCCCGCCCCGCTCAACCCGGTCTCTTTCCCCCCCCCCGCCCCCCGACCCGCTCAACCCGGTCTCTTTCCCCCCACCCGCCCCCCGACCCGCTCAACCCGGTCTCTTCCCCCCCCACCACCCGCTCAACCCGGTCTCTTCCCCCCCACACACACACGCTCAACCCGGTCTCTTCCCCCCCCCCGACCCGCTCAACCCGGTCTCTTCCCCCCCCCCCCACCCGCTCAACCCGGTCTCTTCCCCCCCCCGACCCGCTCAACCCGGTCTCTTCCCCCCCCGACACGCTCAACCGGTATCTTCCCCCCCCACCCGCTCAACCCGGTATCTTCCCCCCCCACCCGCTCAACCCGGTCTCTTCCCCCCCCCTACACTCTCAACCCGGTCTCTTCCCCCCCCCTACACTCTCAACCCGGTCTCTTCCCCCCCCCACCCGCTCAACCCGGTCTCTTCCCCGCCCCCCGCTCAACCCGGTCTCTTCCCCCCCCCCCCCCCCGCTCAACCCGGTCTCTTCCCCCCCCCAACCCGATCAACCCGGTCTCTTCCCCCCCCCCCGACCCGCTCAACCCGGTCTCTTCCCCTCCCCACCCCCCACCCGGTCTCTTCCCCCCCCCGCCACCCGCTCAACCCGGTCTCTTCCCCCCACCGCCACCCGCTCAACCCGGTCTCTTCCCCCCCCCCCACCCGCTCAACCCGGTCTCTTCCCCCCCCCCATCCGCTCAACCCGGTCTCTTCCCCCCCCCCATCCGCTCAACCCGGTCTCTTCCCCCCCCCCATCCGCTCAACCCGGTCTCTTCCCCCCCCCCCACCCGCTCAACCCGGTCTCTTCCCCCCCCCCATCCGCTCAACCCGGTCTCTTCCCCCCCCCCACCCGCTCAACCCGGTCTCTTCCCCCGCCCATCCGCTCAACCCGGTCTCTTTCCCCCCCACACCCGGTCTCTTCCCCTCCCCCATTCGCTCAACCCGGTCTCTTCCCCCCCACACCCGCTCAACCCGGTCTCTTCCCCCCCCCCATCCGCTCAACCCGGTCTCTTCCCCCCCACCCACCCGCTCAACCCGGTCTCTTCCCCCCCCCCCATCCGCTCAACCCGGTCTCTTTCCCCACCCCACCCGGTCTCTTCCCCCCCACACCCGCTCAACCCGGTCTCTTCCGCCCCCCCACCCGCTCAACCCGGTCTCTTCCCCCCCACCCACCCGCTCAACCCGGTCTCTTCCCCCCCCCATCCGCTCAACCCGGTGTCTTTCCCCCCCCCACCCGTTCTCTTCCCCCCCCTCGCTCAACCCGGTCTCTTCCCACCCCCACCCGCTCAACCCGGTCTCTTCCCCCCCCACACCCGCTCAACCTGGTCTCTTCCCCCCCCCCACCCGCTCAACCCGGTCTCTTCCCCCCCCGCCCACCCGCTCAACCCGGTCTCTTCCCCCCCCACCCGCTCAACCCGGTCTCTTCCCCCCCACCCACCCGCTCAACCCGGTCTCTTCCCCCCACCATCCGCTCAACCCGGTCTCTTTCCCCCCCCACCCGGTCTCTTCCCCCCCAAACCCGGTCAACCCGGTCTCTTTCCCCCCCACACCCGCTCAACCCGGTCTCTTCCCCCCCCCACCCGCTCAACCCGGTCTCTTCCCCCCCCCCCCGCTCAACCCGGTCTCTTCCCCCCCCCGACACGCTCAACCGGTCTCTTCCCCCCCCCACCCGCTCAACCCGGTCTCTTCCCCCCCCTACACTCTCAACCCGGTCTCTTCCCCCCCCTACACTCTCAACCCGGTCTCTTCCCCCCCCCCACCCGCTCAACCCGGTCTCTTTCCCCCCCCCACCCGCTCAACCCGGTCTCTTCCCCCCCCCCACCCGCTCAACCCGGTCTCTTCCCCCCCCCGCTCAACCCGGTCTCTCCCCCCCCCCCGACACGCTCAACCGGTCTCTTCCCCCCCCCACCCGCTCAACCCGGTCTCTTCCCCCCCCCTACACTCTCAACCCGGTCTCTTCCCCCCCCCTACACTCTCAACCCGGTCTCTTCCACCCCCCCCCCCACCCGCTCAACCCGGTCTCTTCCCCGCCCCCCGCTCAACCCGGTCTCTTCCACCCCCGACCCGCTCAAATCGGTCTCTTCCACCCCCGACCCGCTCAACCCGGTCTCTTCCCCCCCCCCGACCCGCTCAACCCGGTCTCTTCCCCTCCCCACCCCCCACCCGGTCTCTTCCCCCCCCCCGCCACCCCGCTCAACCCGGTCTCTTCCCCCCACCGCCACCCGCTCAACCCGGTCTCTTCCCCCCACCGCCACCCGCTCAACCCGGTCTCTTCCCCCCACCGCCACCCGCTCAACCCGGTCTCTTCCCCCCCCCCACCCGCTCAACCCGGTCTCTTCCCCCCCCCATCCCCCCCCATCCGCTGAACCCGGTCTCTTCCCCCCCCCCATCCGCTCAACCCGGTCTCTTTCCCCCCCCCCACCCGCTCAACCCGGTCTCTTCCGCCCCACCCACCCGCTCAACCCGGTCTCTTCCCCCCCCCATCCGCTCAACCCGGTCCCTTTCCCCCCCACACCCGGTCTCTTCCCCTCCCCCACCCGCTCAACCCTGTCTCTTCCCCCCCCCCACCCGCTCAACCCGGTCTCTTCCCCCCCCCCATCCGCTCAACCCGGTCTCTTCCCCCCCCCATCCGCTCAACCGGGTCTCTTTCCCCCCCCCACCCTGTCTCTTCCCCCCCCCACCCGCTCAACCCGGTCTCTTCCCCCCCCCCACCCGCTCAACCCGGTCTCTTCCCCCCCACCCACCCGCTCAACCCGGTCTCTTCCCCCCCCATCCGCTCAACCCGGTCTCTTTCCCCCCCCACCCGCTCAACCCGGTCTCTTTCCCCCCCCCACCCGCTCAACCCGGTCTCTTCCCCCCCCCCCACCCGCTCAACCCGGTCTCTTCCCCCCCCCCCACCCGCTCAACCCGGTGTCTTCCCCCACCCCCACCCCCCACCCGGTCTCTTCCCCCCCGCCACCCGCTCAACCCGGTCTCTTCCCCCCCCCGACCCGCTCAACCCGGTCTCTTCCCCCCCATCCGCTCAACCCGGTCTCTTCCCCCCCCGCCACCCGCTCAACCCGGTCTCTTCCCCCCCCCCATCCGCTCAACCCGGTCTCTTCCCCCCCACCCACCCGCTCAACCCGGTCTCTTCCCCCCCCCATCCGCTCAACCCGGTCTCTTTCCCCCCCCACCCGGTCTCTTCCACCCCACCACCCGCTCAACCCGGTCTCTTCCCCCCCCCCACACGCTCAACCCGGTCTCTTCCCCCCCCCCACCCGCTCAACCCGGTCTCTTCCCCGCCCCGACCCGCTCAACCCGGTCTCTTCCCCGCCCCGACCCGCTCAACCCGGTCTCTTCCCCGCCCCCACCCGCTCAACCCGGTCTCTTGCCCGCCCCGACCCGCTCAACCCGGTCTCTTCCCCCCCCACCCGCTCAACCCGGTCTCTTCCCCCCCCCACCCGCTCAACCCGTTCTCTTCCCCCCCCCACCCGCTCAACCCGTTCTCTTCCCCCCCCGACACGCTCAACCCGGTATCTTCCCCCCCCGACCCGCTCAACCCGGTCTCTTCCCCCCCCCCACCCGCTCAACCCGGTCTCTTCCCCCCCCACCCGCTCAACCCGGTCTCTTCCCCCCCCCCACCCGCTCAACCCGGTCTCTTCCCCCCCCCCACCCGCTCAACCCGGTCTCTTTCCCCCACCCCACCCGGTGTTGTTCCCACCCCTACCCGCTCAACCCGGTGTCTTCCCCCCCCCCTCAACCCGGTCTCTTCCCCGACGCGACCCGCTCAATCCGGTCTCTTCTCCGCCCCGACCGCTCAACCCGGTCTCTTCCCCCCCCCCACCCGCTCAACCCGGTCTCTTCCCCCCCCCCATCCGCTCAACCCGGTCTCTTCCCCCCCCCGACCCGCTCAACCCGGTCTCTTCCCCCCCCCCACACACGCTCAACCCGGTCTCTTCCTCCCCACCCACCCGCTCAACACGGTCTCTTTCCCCCCCCCACACCCGGTGTCTTCCCCCCCCTACCCGCTCAACCCGGTGTCTTCCCCCCCCCGCTCAACCCGGTCTCTTCCCCCTCCTCCCCCACCCGCTCAACCCGGTCTCTTCCCCCCCCTCCCCCACCCGCTCAACCCGGTCTCTTCCCCCCCCTCCCCCACCCGCTCAACCCGGTCTCTTCCCCCCCTCCCCCCACCCGCTCAACCCGGTCTCTTCCCCCCCCTCCCCCCACCCGCTCAACCCGGTCTCTTCCCCCCCCCCCACCTGCTCAACCCGGTCTCTTCCCCGCCCCGACCCGCTCAACCCGGTCTCTTCCCCCCCCCCACCCACTCAATCCGGTCTCTTCCCCCCCCTCCGACCCGCTCAACCCGGTCTCTTCCCCCCCACCCACCCGCTCAACCCGGTCTCTTCCCCCCCCCATCCGCTCAACCCGGTCTCTTCCCCGCCCCGACCCGCTCAACCCAGTCTCTTCCCCGCCCCGACCCGCTCAACCCGGTCTCTTCCCCGCCCCGACCCGCTCAACCCGGTCTCTTCCCCGCCCGACCCGCTCAACCCAGTCTCTTCCCCGCCCCCACCCGCTCAACCCGGTATCTTCCCCCCCCACCCGCTCAACCCGGTCTCTTCCCCCCCCCTACACTCTCAACCCGGTCTCTTCCCCCCCCCTACACTCTCAACCCGGTCTCTTCCCCCCCCCACCCGCTCAACCCGGTCTCTTCCCCGCCCCCCGCTCAACCCGGTCTCTTCCACCCCCGACCCGCTCAAATCGGTCTCTTCCACGCCCAACCCGATCAACCCGGTCTCTTCCCCCCCCCCGACCCGCTCAACCCGGTCTCTTCCCCTCCCCACCCCCCACCCGGTCTCTTCCCCCCCCCGCCACCCGCTCAACCCGGTCTCTTCCCCCCACCGCCACCCGCTCAACCCGGTCTCTTCCCCCCCCCCACCCGCTCAACCCGGTCTCTTCCCCCCCCCCCCATCCGCTCAACCCGGTCTCTTCCGCCCCACCCACCCGCTCAACCCGGTCTCTTCCCCCGCCCATCCGCTCAACCCGGTCTCTTTCCCCCCCACACCCGGTCTCTTCCCCTCCCCCACTCGCTCAACCCGGTCTCTTCCCCCCCCACCCGCTCAACCCGGTCTCTTCCCCCCCCCATCCGCTCAACCCGGTCTCTTCCCCCCCACCCACCCGCTCCACCCGGTCTCTTCCCCCCCCCCATCCGCTCAACCCGGTCTCTTTCCCCCCCCCACCCGGTCTCTTCCCCCCCCCACCCGCTCAACCCGGTCTCTTCCGCCCCCCCATCCGCTCAACCCGGTGTCTTTCCCCCCCCCCACCCGTTCTCTTCCCCCCCCTCGCTCAACCCGGTCTCTTCCCCCCCCCCGCTCAACCCGGTCTCTTCCCCCCCCACACCCGCTCAACCTGGTCTCTTCCCCCCCCCCCACCCGCTCAACCCGGTCTCTTCCCCCCCCCCCACCCTCTCAACCCGGTCTCTTCCCCCCCCACCCGCTCAACCCGGTCTCTTCCCCCCCCCCCACCCGCTCAACCCGGTCTCTTCCCCCCCCCATCCGCTCAACCCGGTCTCTTTCCCCCCCCACCCGGTCTCTTCCCCCCCACACCCGCTCAACCCGGTCTCTTTCCCCCCCTCACCCGCTCAACCCGGTCTCTTCCCCCCCCCACCCGCTCAACCCGGTCTCTTCCCCCCCCCCCCGCTCAACCCGGTCTCTTCCCCCCCCCCGACACGCTCAACCGGTCTCTTCCCCCCCCCACCCGCTCAACCCGGTCTCTTCCCCCCCCCTACACTCTCAACCCGGTCTCTTCCCCCCCCCTACACTCTCAACCCGGTCTCTTCCCCCCCCCACCCGCTCAACCCGGTCTCTTTCCCCCCCCCACCCGCTCAACCCGGTCTCTTCCCCCCCCCCGCTCAACCCGGTCTCTTCCCCCCCCCGACACGCTCAACCGGTCTCTTCCCCCCCCACCCGCTCAATCCGGTCTCTTCCCCCCCCCCTACACTCTCAACCCGGTCTCTTCCACCCCCCCCCACCCGCTCAACCCGGTCTCTTCCCCCCCCCCACCCGCTCAACCCGGTCTCTTCCCCCCCATCCGCTCAACCCGGTCTCTTCCCCCCCCCCCATCCGCTCAACCCGGTCTCTTCCCCCCCCCCCATCCGCTCAACCCGGTCTCTTCCCCCCCCCCATCCGCTCAACCCGGTCTCTTCCCCCCCCCCCCATCCGCTCAACTCGGTCTCTTTCCCCCCCCCCACCCGGTCTCTTCCCCCCCACCACCCGCTCAACCCGGTCTCTTCCCCCCCCCCCACACGCTCAACCCGGTCTCTTCCCCCCCCCACCCGCTCAACCCGGTCTCTTCCCCGCCCCGACCCGCTCAACCCGGTCTCTTCCCCGCCCCGACCCGCTCAACCCGGTCTCTTGCCCGCCCCGACCCGCTCAACCCGGTCTCTTCCCCCCCCCACCCGCTCAACCCGGTCTCTTCCCCCCCCCTACACTCTCAACCCGGTCTCTTCCCCCCCCCTACACTCTCAACCCGGTCTCTTCCCCCCCCACACCCGCTCAACCCGGTCTCTTTCCCCCCCCCACCCGCTCAACCCGGTCTCTTCCCCCCCCCACCCGCTCAACCCGGTCTCTTCCCCCCCCCCCGCTCAACCCGGTCTCTTCCCCCCCCCGACACGCTCAACCGGTCTCTTCCCCCCCCACCCGCTCAATCCGGTCTCTTCCCCCCCCCTACACTCTCAACCCGGTCTCTTCCACCCCCCCCCCACCCGCTCAACCCGGTCTCTTCCCCCCCCCCACCCGCTCAACCCGGTCTCTTCCCCCCCATCCGCTCAACCCGGTCTCTTCCCCCCCCCCCATCCGCTCAACCCGGTCTCTTCCCCCCCCCCCCATCCGCTCAACCCGGTCTCTTCCCCCCCCCCATCCGCTCAACCCGGTCTCTTCCCACCCCCCCATCCGCTCAACTCGGTCTCTTTCCCCCCCCCACCCGGTCTCTTCCCCCCCACCACCCGCTCAACCCGGTCTCTTCCCCCCCCCCCCACACGCTCAACCCGGTCTCTTCCCCCCCCCCACCCGCTCAACCCGGTCTCTTCCCCGCCCCGACCCGCTCAACCCGGTCTCTTCCCCGCCCCCACCCGCTCAACCCGGTCTCTTGCCCGCCCCGACCCGCTCAACCCGGTCTCTTCCCCCCCCCCACCCGCTCAACCCGGTCTCTTCCCCCCCCCACCCGCTCAACCCGGTCTCTTCACCCCCCGACCCGCTCAACCCGGTATCTTCCCCCCCCGACCCGCTCAACCCGGTCTCTTCCGCCCCCCCACCCGCTCAACCCGGTCTCTTCCCCCCCCCATCCGCTCAACCCGGTCTCTTTCCCCCCCCCACCCGGTCTCTTCCCCCCCCCACCCGCTCAACCCGGTCTCTTCCGCCCCCCCACCCGCTCAACCCGGTCTCTTCCCCCCCCCCATCCGCTCAACCCGGTGTCTTCCCCCCCCCCCACCCGTTCTCTTCCCCCCCCTCGCTCAACCCGGTCTCTTCCCCCCCCCCGCTCAACCCGGTCTCTTCCCCCCCCACACCCGCTCAACCTGGTCTCTTCCCCCCCCCCCACCCGCTCAACCCGGTCTCTTCCCCCCCCCCCCCCTCTCAACCCGGTCTCTTCCCCCCCCACCCGCTCAACCCGGTCTCTTCCCCCCCCCCCACCCGCTCAACCCGGTCTCTTCCCCCCCCATCCGCTCAACCCGGTCTCTTTCCCCCCCCACCCGGTCTCTTCCCCCCCACACCCGCTCAACCCGGTCTCTTTCCCCCCCTCACCCGCTCAACCCGGTCTCTTCCCCCCCCCACCCGCTCAACCCGGTCTCTTCCCCCCCGCCCCCGCTCAACCCGGTCTCTTCCCCCCCCCCGACACGCTCAACCGGTCTCTTCCCCCCCCCACCCGCTCAACCCGGTCTCTTCCCCCCCCCTACACTCTCAACCCGGTCTCTTCCCCCCCCCTACACTCTCAACCCGGTCTCTTCCCCCCCCCACCCGCTCAACCCGGTCTCTTTCCCCCCCCCACCCGCTCAACCCGGTCTCTTCCCCCCCCCACCCGCTCAACCCGGTCTCTTCCCCCCCCCCCCGCTCAACCCGGTCTCTTCCCCCCCCCGACACGCTCAACCGGTCTCTTCCCCCCCCACCCGCTCAATCCGGTCTCTTCCCCCCCCCCTACACTCTCAACCCGGTCTCTTCCACCCCCCCCCACCCGCTCAACCCGGTCTCTTCCCCCCCCCCACCCGCTCAACCCGGTCTCTTCCCCCCCATCCGCTCAACCCGGTCTCTTCCCCCCCCCCCATCCGCTCAACCCGGTCTCTTCCCCCCCCCCCATCCGCTCAACCCGGTCTCTTCCCCCCCCCCATCCGCTCAACCCGGTCTCTTCCCCCCCCCCCCATCCGCTCAACTCGGTCTCTTTCCCCCCCCCCACCCGGTCTCTTCCCCCCCACCACCCGCTCAACCTGGTCTCTTCCCCCCCCCCCACACGCTCAACCCGGTCTCTTCCCCCCCCCACCCGCTCAACCCGGTCTCTTCCCCGCCCCGACCCGCTCAACCCGGTCTCTTCCCCGCCCCGACCCGCTCAACCCGGTCTCTTCCCCGCCCCCACCCGCTCAACCCGGTCTCTTGCCCGCCCCGACCCGCTCAACCCGGTCTCATCCGCCCCCCCACCCGCTCAACCCGGTCTCTTCCCCCCCCCCCATCCGCTCAACCCGGTCTCTTCCCCCCCCCCCATCCGCTCAACCCGGTCTCTTCCCCCCCCCCATCCGCTCAACCCGGTCTCTTCCCCCCCCCCCCATCCGCTCAACTCGGTCTCTTTCCCCCCCCCCACCCGGTCTCTTCCCCCCCACCACCCGCTCAACCCGGTCTCTTCCCCCCCCCCCACACGCTCAACCCGGTCTCTTCCCCCCCCCACCCGCTCAACCCGGTCTCTTCCCCGCCCCGACCCGCTCAACCCGGTCTCTTCCCCGCCCCGACCCGCTCAACCCGGTCTCTTCCCCGCCCCCACCCGCTCAACCCGGTCTCTTGCCCGCCCCGACCCGCTCAACCCGGTCTCATCCGCCCCCCCACCCGCTCAACCCGGTCTCTTCCCCCCCCCCATCCGCTCAACCCGGTGTCTTTCCCCCCCCCCCCCGTTCTCTTCCCCCCCCTCGCTCAACCCGGTCTCTTCCCCCCCCCCCGCTCAACCCGGTCTCTTCCCCCCCCACACCCGCTCAACCTGGTCTCTTCCCCCCCCCCCACCCGCTCAACCCGGTCTCTTCCCCCCCCCCCACCCTCTCAACCCGGTCTCTTCCCCCCCCACCCGCTCAACCCGGTCTCTTCCCCCCCCCCCACCCGCTCAACCCGGTCTCTTCCCCCCCCCATCCGCTCAACCCGGTCTCTTTCCCCCCCCACCGGTCTCTTCCCCCCCACACCCGCTCAACCCGGTCTCTTTCCCCCCCTCACCCGCTCAACCCGGTCTCTTCCCCCCCCCACCCGCTCAACCCGGTCTCTTCCCCCCCCCCCGCTCAACCCGGTCTCTTCCCCCCCCCCGACACGCTCAACCGGTCTCTTCCCCCCCCCACCCGCTCAACCCGGTCTTTTTCCCCCCCCCACCCGCTCAACCCGGTCTCTTCCCCCCCACCCGCTCAACCCGGTCTCTTCCCCCCCCCCCCGCTCAACCCGGTCTCTTCCCCCCCCCCGACACGCTCAACCGGTCTCTTCCCCCCCCACCCGCTCAACCCGGTCTCTTCCACCCCCCCCCACCCGCTCAACCCGGTCTCTTCCCCCCCCCCACCCGCTCAACCCGGTCTCTTCCCCCCATCCGCTCAACCCGGTCTCTTCCCCCCCCCCCCATCCGCTCAACCCGGTCTCTTCCCCCCCCCCCCATCCGCTCAACCCGGTCTCTTCCCCCCCCCATCCGCTCAACCCGGTCTCTTCCCACCCCCCCATCCGCTCAACTCGGTCTCTTTCCCCCCCCCACCCGGTCTCTTCCCCCCCCACCACCCGCTCAACCCGGTCTCTTCCCCCCCCCACACGCTCAACCCGGTCTCTTCCCCCCCCCCACCCGCTCAACCCGGTCTCTTCCCCGCCCCGACCCGCTCAACCCGGTCTCTTCCCCGCCCCCACCCCGCTCAACCCGGTCTCTTGCCCGCCCCGACCCGCTCAACCCGGTCTCTTCCCCCCCCCCCACCCGCTCAACCCGGTCTCTTCCCCCCCCCACCCGCTCAACCCGGTCTCTTCACCCCCCGACCCGCTCAACCCGGTATCTTCCCCCCCCGACCCGCTCAACCCGGTCTCTTCCGCCCCCCCACCCGCTCAACCCGGTCTCTTCCCCCCCCACCCGCTCAACCCGGTCTCTTCCCCCCCCCCCACCCGCTCAACCCGGTCTCTTTCCCCCACCCCACCCGGTGTCTTCCCCCCCCTACCCGCTCAACCCGGTGTCTTCCCCCCCCCATCAACCCGGTCTCTTCCCCGACGCGACCCGCTCAATCCGGTCTCTTCTCCGCCCCGACCGCTCAACCCGGTCTCTTCCCCCCCACCCGCTCAACCCGGTCTCTTCCCCCCCCACCCGCTCAACCCGGTCTCTTCCCCCCCCCACACGCTCAACCCGGTCTCTTCCCCCCCCCGACCCGCTCACCCGGTCTCTTCCCCCCCCACACACACGCTCAACCCGGTCTCTTCCTCCCCACCCACCCGCTCAACCCGGTCTCTTTCCCCCCCCCACCCGGTGTCTTCCCCCCCCTACCCGCTCAACCCGGTGTCTTCCCCCCCCCCCGCTCAACCCGGTCTCTTCCCCCTCCTCCCCCACCCGCTCAACCCGGTCTCTTCCCCCCCCCCCCACCCGCTCAACCGGTCTCTTCCCCCCCCTCCCCACCCGCTCAACCCGGTCTCTTCCCCCCCTCCCCACCCGCTCAACCCGGTCTCTTCCCCCCCCCTCCCCCCACCCGCTCCACCCGGTCTCTTCCCCCGCTTCCCCCACCCGCTCAACCCGGTCTCTTCCCCCCCTCCCCCGACCCGCTCAACCCGGTCTCTTCCCCCCCCTCCCCCGACCCGCTCAACCCGGTCTCTTCCCCCCCCTCCCCCGACCCGCTCAACCCGGTCTCTTCCCCCCCCCCCACCCGCTCAACCCGGTCTCTTCCCCGCCCCGACCCGCTCAACCCGGTCTCTTCCCCCCCCCACCCGCTCAACCCGGTCTCTTCCCCCCCCTCCGACCCGCTCAACCCGGTCTCTTCCCCCCCCACCCGCTCAACCCGGTCTCTTCCCCCCCGACCCGCTCAACCCGGTCTCTTCCCCCCCCCACGCTCAACCCGGTCTCTTCCCCGCCCCGACCCGCTCAACCCGGTCTCTTCCCCCCCCCCCCACCCGCTCAACCCGGTCTCTTTCCCCCACCCCACCCGGTGTCTTCCCCCCCTACCCGCTCAACCCGGTGTCTTCCCCCCCCCATCAACCCGGTCTCTTCCCCGACGCGACCCGCTCAATCCGGTCTCTTCTCCGCCCCGACCGCTCAACCCGGTCTCTTCCCCCCCCCACCCGCTCAACCCGGTCTCTTCCCCCCCCCCACCCGCTCAACCCGGTCTCTTCCCCCCCCACACACGCTCAACCCGGTCTCTTCCCCCCCCCGACCCGCTCAACCCGGTCTCTTCCCCCCCCACACACACGCTCAACCCGGTCTCTTCCTCCCCACCCACCCGCTCAACCCGGTCTCTTTCCCCCCCCCCACCCGGTGTCTTCCCCCCCCTACCCGCTCAACCCGGTGTCTTCCCCCCCCCCGCTCAACCCGGTCTCTTCCCCTCCTCCCCCACCCGCTCAACCCGGTCTCTTCCCCCCCCTCCCCCACCCGCTCAACCCGGTCTCTTCCCCCCCTCCCCCACCCGCTCAACCCGGTCTCTTCCCCCCCCTCCCCCCACCCGCTCAACCCGGTCTCTTCCCCCCGCTTCCCCCACCCGCTCAACCCGGTCTCTTCCCCCCCCTCCCCCGACCCGCTCAACCCGGTCTCTTCCCCCCCCTCCCCCGACCCGCTCAACCCGGTCTCTTCACCCCCCTCCCCCGACCCGCTCAACCCGGTCTCTTCCCCCCCCCCCACCCGCTCAACCCGGTCTCTTCCCCGCCCCGACCCGCTCAACCCGGTCTCTTCCCCCCCCAACCCGCTCAACCCGGTCTCTTCCCCCCCCTCCGACCCGCTCAACCCGGTCTCTTCCCCCCCCACCCGCTCAACCCGGTCTCTTCCCCCCCCGACCCGCTCAACCCGGTCTCTTCCCACCCCCACGCTCAACCCGGTCTCTTCCCCGCCCCGACCCGCTCAACCCGGTCTCTTCCCCGCCCCGACCCGCTCAACCCGGTCTCTTCCCCCCCCGACCCGCTCAACCCGGTCTCTTCCCCCCCCCCACCCGCTCAACCCGGTCTCTTCCCCCCCCACCCGCTCAACCCGGTCTCTTCCCCCCCCACCCGCTCAACCCGGTCTCTTTCCCCCACCCCACCCGGTGTCTTCCCCCCCCCTACCCGCTCAACCCGGTGTCTTCCCCCCCCCGCTCAATCCGGTCTCTTCCCCCTCCTCCCCCACCCGCTCAACCCGGTCTCTTCCCCCCCCTCCCCCACCCGCTCAACCCGGTCTCTTCCCCCCCCCTCCCTCACCCGCTCAACCCGGTCTCTTCCCCCCCCTCCCCCACCCGCTCAACCCGGTCTCTTCCCCCCCCTCCCCCGACCCGCTCAACCCAGTCTCTTCCCCGCCCTCCCCCGACCCGCTCAACCCGGTCTCTTCCCCCCCCTCTCCCGACCCGCCCAACCCGGTCTCTTCCCCCCCCCCGACCCGCTCAACCCGGTCTCTTCCCCTCCCCACCCCCCACCCGGTATCTTCCCCCCCCCACCCGCTCAACCCGGTCTCTTCCCCCCCCGCCACCCGCTCAACCCGGTCTCTTCCCCCCCTCCCCATCCGCTCAACCCGGTCTCTTCCCCCCCCCCCATCCGCTCAACCCGGTCTCTTTCTCCCCCCCACCCGGTCTCTTCCTCCCCACCACCCGCTCAACCCGGTCTCTTCCCCCCCCCACCCCCCGACCCGCTCAACCCGGTCTCTTTCCCCCCCCCCGACCCCCGACCCGCTCAACCCGGTCTCTTTCCCCCCCCCGCCCCCCGACCCGCTCAACCCCGTCTCTTTCCCCCCCCCGCCCCCCGACCCGCTCAACCCGGTCTCTTTCCCCCCCCCCGCCCCCCGACCCGCTCAACCCGGTCTCTTTCCCCCCCCCCCGCCCCCTGACCCGCTCAACCCGGTCTCTTTCCCCCCCCCCGCCCCCCGACCCGCTCAACCCGGTCTCTTTCCCCCCCCCCGCCCCCCGACCCGCTCAACCCGGTCTCTTTCCCCCCCCCCCCGCCCCCCGACCCGCTCAACCCGGTCTCTTTCCCCCCCCCGCCCCCCGACCCGCTCAACCCCGTCTCTTTCCCCCCCCCGCCCCCCGACCCGCTCAACCCGGTCTCTTTCCCCCCCCCCGCCCCCCGACCCGCTCAACCCGGTCTCTTTCCCCCCCCCGCCCCCCGACCCGCTCAACCCGGTCTCTTTCCCCCCCCCGCCCCCCGACCCGCTCAACCCGGTCTCTTTCCCCCCCCCCGCCCCCCGACCCGCTCAACCCGGTCTCTTTCCCCCCCCCGCCCCCCGACCCGCTCAACCCGGTCTCTTTCCCCCCCCCCGCCCCCCGACCCACTCAACCCGGTCTCTTTCCCCCCCCTCGCCCCCAGACCCGCTCAACCCGGTCTCTTTCCCCCCCCTGACCCCCGACCCGCTCAACCCGGTCTCTTCCCCCCCCCCGACCCCCGACCCGCTCAACCCGGTCTCTTTCCCCCCCCCCTGACCCCCGACCCGCTCAACCCGGTCTCTTTCCCCCCCCCCGACCCCCGACCCGCTCAACCCGGTCTCTTTCCCTCCCCCCCCCGCCCCCGGACCCGCTCAACCCGGTCTCTTTCCCTCCCCCCCGCCCCCCGACCCGCTCAACCCGGTCTCTTTCCCCCCCCCCGCCCCGCTCAACCCGGTCTCTTTCCGCCCCCCGACCCCCGACCCGCTCAACCCGGTCTCTTCCCCCCCCCCGCACCCCGACCCGCTCAACCCGGTCTCTTTCCCCCCCCCGCCCCCCGACCCGCTCAACCCGGTCTCTTCCCCCCCCCCACCGACCCCCGACCCGCTCAACCCGGTCTCTTTCCCCCCCCCCCGACCCCCGACCCGCTCAACCCGGTCTCTTCCCCCCCCCCCGACCGCCGACCCGCTCAACCCGGTCTCTTCCCCCCCCCCCCACCCGCTCAACCCGGTCTCTTTCCCCCCCCCCGCCCCCCAACCCGCTCAACCCGGTCTCTTCCCCCCCCCCCGCCCCCCGACCCGCTCAACCCGGTCTCTTTCCCCCCCTCCCCGCCCCCCAACCCGCTCAACCCGGTCTCTTTCCCCCCCCCCCCCGCACCCGACCCGCTCAACCCGGTCTCTTTCCCCCCCCCCCCCGACCCCCGACCCGCTCAACCCGGTCTCTTTCCCCCTCCCCGCCCGCTCAACCCGGTCTCTTCCCCCCCCCACCCGCTCAACCCGGTCTCTTTCCCCCCCCCGCCCCCCGACCCGCTCAACCCGGTCTCTTTCACCCCCCCCCCGCCCCCCGACCCGCTCAACCCGGTCTCTTTCCCCCCCCCCTCCCCCCGACCCGCTCAACCCGGTCTCTTTCTCCCCCCCCCCGCCCCCCGACCCGCTCAACCCGGTCTCTTTCCCCCCCCCCCCCGACCCCCGACCCGCTCAACCCGGTCTCTTCCCCCCCCCGCCCCCCGACCCGCTCAACCCGGTCTCTTCCCCCCCCCCCGACCCCCGACCCGCTCAACCCGGTCTCTTCCCCCCCCCGACCCCAGACCCGCTCAAGCCGGTCTCTTTCCCCCCCCCCCGACCCCAGACCCGCTCAACCCGGTCTCTTCCCCTCCCCCCCGACCCCCGACCCGCTCAACCCGGTCTCTTTCCCCCCCCCCCCGCCCCCCGACCCGCTCAACCCGGTCTCTTTCCCCCCCCCGCCCCCCGACCCGCTCAACCCGGTCTCTTTCCCCCCCCCCGACCCCCGACCCGCTCAACCCGGTCTCTTTCCCCCCCCCGCCCGCTCAACCCGGTCTCTTTCCCCCCAGACCCGCTCAACCTGGTCTCTTTCCCCCCCCGGCCCCCGACCCGCTCAACCCGCTCTCTTTCCCCCCCCCGCCCCCGACCCGCTCAACCCGGTCTCTTTTCCCCCCCCCTGACCCCCGACCCGCTCAACCCGGTCTCTTTCCCCCCCCCCCCGCCCCCCGACCCGCTCAACCCGGTCACTTTCCCCCCCCCCGCCCCCCGACCCCGCTCAACCCGGTCTCTTCCCCCCCCCCACCGACCCCCAACCCGCTCAACCCGGTCTCTTCCCCCCCCCCACCGACCCCCGACCCGCTCAACCCGGTCTCTTTCCCCCCCCCGACCCCCGACCCGCTCAACCCGGTCTCTTTCCCCCCCACCCCGACCCGCTCAACCCGGTCTCTTTCCCCCCCCCCGCCCCCCGACCCGCTCAACCCGGTCTCTTCCCCCCCCCCGACCCGCTCAACCCGGTCTCTTCCCCCCCCCGCCCCCCAAGCCGCTCAACCCGGTCTCTTTCCTCCCTCCCCGCCCCCCAACCCGCTCAACCCGGTCTCTTCCCCCCCCCACCGACCCCGACCCGCTCAACCCGGTCTCTTCCCCCCCTCCCCGACCTGCTCAACCCGGTCTCTTTCCCCCCCCCCCCGCCCCCCGACCCGCTCAACCCGGTCTCTTCCCCCCCCCCCCACTCCCCGACCCGCTCAACCCGGTCTCTTCCCCCCCCCCGCCCCCCAACCCGTTCAACCCGGTCTATTTCCCCCCTCCCCGCCCCCCAACCCGCTCAACCCGGTCTCTTTCCCCCCCCCCGCCCCCCGACCCTCTCAACCCGGTCTCTTTCCCCCCCTCCGACCCCCGACCCTCTCAACCCGGTCTCTTTCCCTCCCCCCCGACCCCCGACCCGCCCAACCCGGTCTCTTTCCCTCCCCCCCCCCGACCCCCGACCCGCTCAACCCGGTCTCTTTCCCTCCCCCCCCCGCCCCGATCAACCCGGTCTTTTCCCCCCCCCCACCCCGCTCAACCCGGTCTCTTTCCCCCCCCCGCCCCCCGACCCCCGCCCCGCTCAACCCGGTCT
>JAVMKO010000031.1:0-61833 GCA_032164245.1 Sternotherus odoratus | reverse complement strand
AAATTTTGATTTTTTGAGCCTTTTCAGAATTCTTGAGAATGTCTCACCTTTATGATTTTTGATAAATTTGAGAATTTTTCGATTTTTTGGGCCTTTTCTGAATTTTTGAGGATTTTTCACCTTGATAATTTTTCAAAAATACAAGAAATTTTTGATTTTTTGTGCCTGCTCTGAATTCTTTTCCATTTTCACCTTTTTGATCATTTATCAGAAATTCAAAATATTTTGATTTTTTGAGCCTTTTCTGAATTCATTTTCACCTTTTATCATTTTTCAAAAAATTGAGAATTTTTTAATTTTTTGAGCCTTCTCTGAATTCTTGAGCATTTTTCAAAATTTCAATTTTTTTTGATTTTTTGAGCCTTTTCTGAATTTTTGAGCAATGTTCACCTTGATAATTTTTCAAAAATTCGAGGATTTTTGGATTGTTTGCACCTGTTCTGAATTTTTGTCCGTTTTTCACCTTTTTGGCTCATTTATCAGAAATTCAAAATATTTTGATTTTTTGAGTCTTTTCTGAATTCATTTCAGCTTTTCTCATTTTTCAAAAATTCAAGAATTTTTTGAATTTTGAGCCTTTTCTGAATTTTTGTGCATTTTCCACCTTTTTGATCATTTTCAAAATTAGAAAATATTTTGAAATTGTTAAAATTTCTTTATATGAGCAACTTTTCCCCTCTTACTGCTAGCGTGAAACTGATAATGCAATCTACATCTACATGTAGTTTGAATGTATTGCTGTGCTTTTGGTACAGATCCGTTTGTGGAAATTTCTTTATATGAGCAGCTTTTCCCCTATTAGGTCCAGCGCCAAACGGATAATGCAATCCAACTCACCATGTCATTTGAATGTATTGCTGAACTTTTGGTACAGATCGGTTCGTGAAAATTACTTCATATAAGCAACTTTTCCCCTTTTACAGCTAGCGCCAACTGATAAGGCAATCTACATCTACATGTAGCTTAAATGTATTGCTGTGCTTTTGGTACAGATCCGTTCTTGAAAATTACTTTATATAAGCACCTTTTCCGCTCTTATTGCTGGAGCCAAATTGACAATGCAATCTACATCTACATGTAGTTTGAATGTATTGCTGAACTTTTGGTACAGATCCGATTGTTAAAATTTCTTTATATGAGCAACTTTTCCCCTCTTACTGCTAGCGTGAAACTGACCATGCCATCTACATCTACATATAGTTTGAATGTATTGCTGTACTTTTGGTTCAGATCCGTTCTTGAAAATTACTTTATATAAGCAACTTTTTCCCTCTTACTGCTAGCGCCAAACTGACAATGCAATCTACATCTACATGTAGTTTGAATGTATTGCTGAACTTTTGGTACAGATCTGTTTGTTAAAATTTCTTTATATGAGCAACGTTTCCCCTATTAGGTCTAGCGCCAAACTGACAATGCAATCTACCTCTACATGTAGTTGGAATATAATCCTGTGCTTTTGGTCCAGATCCGTTCGTGAAAATTGGTTTCTATGCGCAACTATTTAAATTTCACTACTCGCTCTGATTGAGAATTCAATCCGCGTCTGCCTTCAATTGTAGGGTACTGCAGAAATTTTGGCACGGATCCATTTGAGAAAATTTCTTTATATGAGCAACTTTTCCCCTATTAGGTCTAGCGCCAAACTGACAATGCAATCCAATTCAGCATGTCATTTGAAAGTATTGCTGAACTTTTGGTACAGATCCGATTGTTAAAATTTCTTTATATGAGCAACTTTTCCCCTCATACTGCTAGCGCCAAACTTACAATGCAATCTACATCTACATGTAGTTTGAATGTATTCCTGTGCTTTTGGTACAGATTACTTTGTGAAAATGTCTTTATATGAGCAACTTTTCCCCTATTAGGTCTAGCGCCAAACTGACAATACAATCCAACTCAGCATGTCATTTGAATGTATTGCTGAACTTTTAGTACAGATCCGTTCGTTTAAATTTGTTTATATGAGCAACTATTTAACTTTCAGAACTAGCTCTGAACTGAGAATGAAATCCACATCTGCCTTCAATTTTAAGGTACTGCAGAAATTGTGGCACGGATCCGTTTGTGAAAATTTCGTTGTATGAGCAACTTTTCCCCTCTTACTTCTAGCGCCAAACTGACAATGCAATCGATATCAGTTTGGCATGGATCCGTTCGTGAAAATTGCTTTATATGAGCAACTATTTAACTTTCACTACTAGCTCTGAAACGAGAATGCAATCCACATCTGCCTTCATTTGAGTATTGTTCAGCTTTTTGATCATTTTTCCAAAATTCGAGAATTTTTTGATTCTTTGAGCCTTTTCTTAATATTTGAGCATTTTTCACCTTTTTGATCATTTTTATCATTTTTCAAACATTTTTTGAGCCTTTTCCGAATTTTTGAGCAGTTTTCACCCTTATGATCATTTTCAAAAGCTCTAGATTTTTAAATTTTTTTAGCCTTTTCTGATTTTCTTGATCATTTTTGATCATTTTTCAATAATTAGAGAATTTTTTTCATTTTTTGAGCATTTTCTGAATTCTTGAGCATTTTTCACCTTTTATAATTTTTCAAAAATTCTAGAATTTTTGGATTGTTTGCACCTGTTCTGAATTTTTGTCCGTTTTTCACCTTTTAGATCATTTATCAGAAATTCAAAATATTTTGATTTTTTGAGTCTTTTCTGAATTCATTTTCACCTTTTATCATTTTTCAAAAATTCAAGAATTTTTTGAATTTTTGAGCCTTTTGTGAATTCTTGAGCATTTATCCAAATTTCCCTTTTTTATGCCTTTTCTGAATTTTTGTGCATTTTTCACCTTTTTGATAATTTTTCAAAAATTTGAGAACTTTTGATTTTTTGAGCCTTTTGTGAATTCTTCAGCATTTTTGACCTTTTTGATCATTTTTCAAAAATTAGAAAATATGTTGAGCCTTTTCTGAATTTTGGAGCATTTTTAACCTTTTTGATCATATTTGAAAAATTTGAAAATATTTTGAGCCTTTTCTGAATTCTTTTGCATTTTTCACCTTTTTGATCATTTTTCCAAAATTCGAGAATTTTTTGATTTTTTGAGACTTTTCAGAATATTTGAGCATTTTTCACCTTTCTGATCATTTTTAAAAATTTAAATTTGTTTTGGTTTTTTTAACCTTTTCAGTATTTTTGAACATTTTTTCAACTTTTTGATCATTTTTCAATAATTAGAGAAAATTTTGATTTTTTGAGCCTTTTCAGAATTCTTGAGAATGTCTCACCTTTTATGATTTTTGATAAATTTGAGAATTTTTCGATTTTTTGGGCCTTTTCTGAATTTTTGAGGATTTTTCACCTTGATAATTTTTCAAAAATACAAGAAATTTTTGATTTTTTGTGCCTGCTCTGATTCTTTTCCATTTTCACCTTTTTGATCATTTATCAGAAATTCAAAATATTTTGATTTTTTGAGCCTTTTCTGAATTCATTTTCACCTTTTATCATTTTTCAAAAATTGAGAATTTTTAATTTTTGAGCCTTCTCTGAAATCTTGAGCATTTTTCAAATTTCAATTTTTTTTGATTTTTTGAGCCTTTTCTGAATTTTTGAGCAATGTTCACCTTGATAATTTTTCAAAATTCGAGGATTTTTGGATTGTTTGCACCTGTTCTGAATTTTTGTCCGTTTTTCACCTTTTTGGCTCATTTATCAGAAATTCAAAATATTTTGATTTTTTGAGTCTTTTCTGAATTCATTTTCAGCTTTTCTCATTTTTCAAAATTCAAGAATTTTTTGAATTTTTGAGCCTTTTCTGAATTTTTGTGCATTTTCCACCTTTTTGATAATTTTTCAAAAATTTGAGAACCTTTTGATTTTTTGAGCCTTTTGTGAATTCTTCAGCATTTTTGACCTTTTTGATTATTTTTCAAAAATTAGAAAATATTTTGAGCCTTTTCTGAATTTTGGAGCATTTTTAACCTTTTTGATCATATTTGAAAAATTTGAAAATATTTTGAGCCTTTTCTGAATTCTTTTGCATTTTTCACCTTTTTGATCATTTTTCCAAAATTCGAGAATTTTTTGATTTTTTGAGACTTTTCAGAATATTTGAGCATTTTTCACCTTTCTGATCATTTTTAAAAATTTAAATTTGTTTTGGTTTTTTTAACCTTTTCAGTATTTTTGAACATTTTTTCAACTTTTTGATCATTTTTCAATAATTAGAGAAAATTTTGATTTTTTGAGCCTTTTCAGAATTCTTGAGAATGTCTCACCTTTTATGATTTTTGATAAATTTGAGAATTTTTCGATTTTTTGGGCCTTTTCTGAATTTTTGAGGATTTTTCACCTTGATAATTTTTCAAAAATACAAGAAATTTTTGATTTTTTGTGCCTGCTCTGAATTCTTTTCCATTTTCACCTTTTTGATCATTTATCAGAAATTCAAAATATTTTGATTTTTTGAGCCTTTTCTGAATTCATTTTCACCTTTTATCATTTTTCAAAAAATTGAGAATTTTTAATTTTTTGAGCCTTCTCTGAATTCTTGAGCATTTTTCAAAATTTCAATTTTTTTTTGATTTTTTGAGCCTTTTCTGAATTTTTGAGCAATGTTCACCTTGATAATTTTTCAAAAATTCGAGGATTTTTGGATTGTTTGCACCTGTTCTGAATTTTTGTCCGTTTTTCACCTTTTTGGCTCATTTATCAGAAATTCAAAATATTTTGATTTTTTGAGTCTTTTCTGAATTCATTTTCAGCTTTTCTCATTTTTCAAAAATTCAAGAATTTTTTGAATTTTTGAGCCTTTTCTGAATTTTTGTGCATTTTCCACCTTTTTGATAATTTTTCAAAAATTTGAGAACCTTTTGATTTTTTGAGCCTTTTGTGAATTCTTCAGCATTTTTGACCTTTTTGATTATTTTTCAAAATTAGAAAATAGTTTGAGCCTTTTCTGAATTTTGGAGCATTTTTAACCTTTTTGATCATATTTGAAAAATTTGAAAATATTTTGAGCCTTTTCTGAATTCTTTTGCATTTTTCACCTTTTTGATCATTTTTTGAAAACTAATTTTTTTAGATATTTCTGAATTCTTTTGCATTTTTCACCTTTTTGATCATTTGTCCAAAATTCGAGAATTTTTTGATTTTTTGAGACTTTTCAGAATATTTGAGCATTTTTCACCTTTCTGATCAGTTTTAAAAATTTAAATTTGTTTTGGTTTTTTTAACCTTTTCAGTATTTTTGAACATTTTTTCAACTTTTTGATCATTTTTCAATAATTAGAGAAAATTTTGATTTTTTGAGCCTTTTCAGAATTCTTGAGAATTTCTCACCTTTTATGATTTTTGATAAATTTGAGAATTTTTCGATTTTTTGGGCCTTTTCTGAATTTTTGAGGATTTTTCACCTTGATAATTTTTCAAAAATACAAGAAATTTTTTATTTTTTTGAGTCTTTCTGAATTCATTTTCAGCTTTTCTCATTTTTCAAAAATTCAAGAATTTTTTGAATTTTTGAGCCTTTTCTGAATATTTGTGCATTTTCCACCTTTTTGATTTTCAAAAATTTGAGAATCTTTTGATTTTTTGAGCCTTTTGTGAATTCCTCAGCATTTTCAACATTTTTGATCATTTTATAAAAACTAATTTTTTTTTATTTTGATATTTTTCCGAATCTTTTGAGCTTTTTTCACGTTTGATCATTTTTAAAATTCAAAAAAAAGTCATCTTTTAAGCCTAGCGCCAAACTGACAATGCAATCTACATTTACATGTAGTTTGAAAGTATTGCTGAACTTTTGGTACAGATCCGTTTGTGGAAATTTCTTTATGAGCAACTTTTTCCCTATTAGGTATAGCGCCAAACGGATAATGCAATCCAACTCAGAATGTCATTTGAATGTATTGCTGAACTTTTGGTACAGATCCGTTTGTTAAAATTTCTTTATATAAGCAACTTTTTCCCTCTTACTGCTAGCGCCAAACTGATAATGCAATCTACATATACATGTAGTTTGAATGTATTGCTGTGCTTTTGGTACAGATCCGTTTGTGGAAATTTCTTTATATGTTCAGCTTTTCCCCTATTAGGTCTAGCGCCAAACGGATAATGCAATCCAACTCACCATGTCATTTGAATGTATTGTTGAACTTTTGGTACAGATCGGTTCGTGAAAATTACTTCATATAAGCAACTTTTCCCCTTTTACAGCTAGCGCCAAACTGATAATGCAATCTACATCTACATGTAGCTTGAATGTATTGCTGTGCTTTTGGTACAGATCCGTTCTTGAAAATTACTTTATATAAGCACCTTTTCCGCTCTTATTGCTGGAGCCAAATTGACAATGCAATCTACATCTACATGTAGTTTGAATGTATTGCTGAACTTTTGGTTCAGATCCGATTGTTAAAATTTCTTTATATGAGCAACTTTTCCCCTCTTACTTCTAGCGTGAAACTGACAATGCCATCTACATCTACATGTAGTTTGAATGTATTGCTGTGCTTTTGGTTCAGATCCGTTCTTGAAAATTACTTTATATAAGCAACTTTTTCCCTCTTACTGCTAGCGCCAAACTGACAATGCAATCTACATCTACATGTAGTTTGAATGTATTGCTGAACTTTTGGTACAGATCCGTTTGTTAAAATTTCTTTATATGAGCAACGTTTCCCCTATTAGGTCTAGCGCCAAACTGACAATGCAATCTACCTCTACATGTAGTTGGAATGCAATCCTGTGCTTTTGGTCCAGATCCGTTCGTGAAAATTGGTTTCTATGCGCAACTATTTAAATTTCACTACTCGCTCTGAATTGAGAATTCAATCCGCGTCTGCCTTCAATTGTAGGGTACTGCAGAAATTTTGGCACGGATCCATTTGAGAAAATTTCTTTATATGAGCAACTTTTCCCCTCTTACTGCTAGCGTGAAACTGACAATGCCATCTACATCTACATGTAGTTTGAATGTATTGCTGTGCTTTTGGTACAGATCCGTTTGCGGAAATTTCTTTATATGAGCAGCTTTTCCCCTATTAGGTCTATCGCCAAACGGATAATGCAATCTACATCTACATGTAGCTTGAATGTATTGCTGTGCTTTTGGTACAGATCCGTTCTTGAAATTACTTTATATAAGCACCTTTTCCGCTCTTATTGCTGGAGCCAAATTGACAATGCAATCTACATCTACATGTAGTTTGAATGTATTGCTGAACTTTTGGTACAGATCCGATTGTTAAAATTTCTTTATATGAGCAACTTTTCCCCTCTTACTGCTAGCGTGAAACTGACAATGCCATCTACATCTACATGTAGCTTGAATGTATTGCTGAACTTTTGGTACAGATCCGTTTGTGGAAATTTCTTTATATGAGCAGCTTTTCCCCTATTAGGTCTAGCGCCAAACTGACAATACAATCCAACTCAGCATGTCATTTGAATGTATTGCTGAACTTTTAGTACAGATCCGTTCGTTTAAATTTGTTTATATGAGCAACTATTTAACTTTCAGAACTAGCTCTGAACTGAGAATGAAATCCACATCTGCCTTCAATTTTAAGGTACTGCAGAAATTGTGGCACGGATCCGTTTGTGAAAATTTCGTTGTATGAGCAACTTTTCCCCTCTTACTTCTAGCGCCAAACTGACAATGCAATCGATATCAGTTTTCTTAATATTTGAGCATTTTTCACCTTTTTGATCATTTTTATCATTTTTCAAACATTTTTTGAGCCTTTTCCGAATTTTTGAGCAGTTTTCACCCTTATGATCATTTTCAAAAGCTCTAGATTTTTAAATTTTTTTAGCCTTTTCTGATTTTCTTGATCATTTTTGATCATTTTTCAATAATTAGAGAATTTTTTTCATTTTTTGAGCATTTCTGAATTCTTGAGCATTTTTCACCTTTTATAATTTTTCAAAAATTCTAGAATTTTTGGATTGTTTGCACCTGTTCTGAATTTTTGTCCGTTTTTCACCTTTTAGATCATTTATCAGAAATTCAAAATATTTTGATTTTTTGAGTCTTTTCTGAAATCATTTTCACCTTTTATCATTTTTCAAAAATTCAAGAATTTTTTGAATTTTTGAGCCTTTTGTGAATTCTTGAGCATTTATCCAAATTTCCCTTTTTTATGCCTTTTCTGAATTTTTGTGCATTTTTCACCTTTTTGATAATTTTTCAAAAATTTGAGAACCTTTTGATTTTTTGAGCCTTTAGTGAATTCTTCAGCATTTTTGACCTTTTTGATCATTTTTCAAAATTAGAAAATATGTTGAGCCTTTTCTGAATTTTGGAGCATTTTTAACCTTTTTGATCATATTTGAAAAATTTGAAAATATTTTGAGCCTTTTCTGAATTCTTTTGCATTTTTCACCTTTTATGATTTTTGATAAATTTGAGAATTTTTCGATTTTTTTGGGCCTTTTCTGAATTTTTGAGGATTTTTCACCTTGATAATTTTTCAAAAATACAAGAAATTTTTTGATTTTTTGTGCCTGCTCTGAATTCTTTTCCATTTTCACCTTTTTGATCATTTATCAGAAATTCAAAATATTTTGATTTTTTGAGCCTTTTCTGAATTCATTTTCACCTTTTATCATTTTTCAAAAAATTGAGAATTTTTTAATTTTTGAGCCTTCTCTGAATTCTTGAGCATTTTTCAAAATTTCAATTTTTTTTGATTTTTTGAGCCTTTTCTGAATTTTTGAGCAATGTTCACCTTGATAATTTTTCAAAAATTCGAGGATTTTTGGATTGTTTGCACCTGTTCTGAATTTTCGTCCGTTTTTCACCTTTTTGGCTCATTTATCAGAAATTCAAAATATTTTGATTTTTTGAGTCTTTTCTGAATTCATTTTCAGCTTTTCTCATTTTTCAAAAATTCAAGAATTTTTTGAATTTTTGAGCCTTTTCTGAATTTTTGTGCATTTTCCACCTTTTTGATCATTTTTCAAAAATTAGAAAATATTTTGAAATTGTTAAAATTTCTTTATATGAGCAACTTTTCCCCTCTTACTGCTAGCGTGAAACTGATAATGCAATCTACATCTACATGTAGTTTGAATGTATTGCTGTGCTTTTGGTACAGATCCGTTTGTGGAAATTTCTTTATATGAGCAGCTTTTCCCCTATTAGGTCCAGCGCCAAACGGATAATGCAATCCAACTCACCATGTCATTTGAATGTATTGCTGAACTTTTGGTACAGATCGGTTCGTGAAAATTACTTCATATAAGCAACTTTTCCCCTTTTACAGCTAGCGCCAAACTGATAAGGCAATCTACATCTACATGTAGCTTAAATGTATTGCTGTGCTTTTGGTACAGATCCGTTCTTGAAAATTACTTTATATAAGCACCTTTTCCGCTCTTATTGCTGGAGCCAAATTGACAATGCAATCTACATCTACATGTAGTTTGAATGTATTGCTGAACTTTTGGTACAGATCCGATTGTTAAAATTTCTTTATATGAGCAACTTTTCCCCTCTTACTGCTAGCGTGAAACTGACCATGCCATCTACATCTACATATAGTTTGAATGTATTGCTGTACTTTTGGTTCAGATCCGTTCTTGAAAATTACTTTATATAAGCAACTTTTTCCCTCTTACTGCTAGCGCCAAACTGACAATCAATCTACATCTACATGTAGTTTGAATGTATTGCTGAACTTTTGGTACAGATCTGTTTGTTAAAATTTCTTTATATGAGCAACGTTTCCCCTATTAGGTCTAGCGCCAAACTGACAATGCAATCTACCTCTACATGTAGTTGGAATATAATCCTGTGCTTTTGGTCCAGATCCGTTCGTGAAAATTGGTTTCTATGCGCAACTATTTAAATTTCACTACTCGCTCTGAATTGAGAATTCAATCCGCGTCTGCCTTCAATTGTAGGGTACTGCAGAAATTTTGGCACGGATCCATTTGAGAAAATTTCTTTATATGAGCAACTTTTCCCCTATTAGGTCTAGCGCCAAACTGACAATGCAATCCAATTCAGCATGTCATTTGAAAGTATTGCTGAACTTTTGGTACAGATCCGATTGTTAAAATTTCTTTATATGAGCAACTTTTCCCTCATACTGCTAGCGCCAAACTTACAATGCAATCTACATCTACATGTAGTTTGAATGTATTCCTGTGCTTTTGGTACAGATTACTTTGTGAAAATGTCTTTATATGAGCAACTTTTCCCCTATTAGGTCTAGCGCCAAACTGACAATACAATCCAACTCAGCATGTCATTTGAATGTATTGCTGAACTTTTAGTACAGATCCGTTCGTTTAAATTTGTTTATATGAGCAACTATTTAACTTTCAGAACTAGCTCTGAACTGAGAATGAAATCCACATCTGCCTTCAATTTTAAGGTACTGCAGAAATTGTGGCACGGATCCGTTTGTGAAAATTTCGTTGTATGAGCAACTTTTCCCCTCTTACTTCTAGCGCCAAACTGACAATGCAATCGATATCAGTTTGGCATGGATCCGTTCGTGAAAATTGCTTTATATGAGCAACTATTTAACTTTCACTACTAGCTCTGAAACGAGAATGCAATCCACATCTGCCTTCATTTGAGTATTGTTCAGCTTTTTGATCATTTTTCCAAAATTCGAGAATTTTTTGATTCTTTGAGCCTTTTCTTAATATTTGAGCATTTTTCACCTTTTTGATCATTTTTATCATTTTTCAAACATTTTTTGAGCCTTTCCGAATTTTTGAGCAGTTTTCACCCTTATGATCATTTTCAAAAGCTCTAGATTTTTAAATTTTTTTAGCCTTTTCTGATTTTCTTGATCATTTTTGATCATTTTTCAATAATTAGAGAATTTTTTTCATTTTTTGAGCATTTTCTGAATTCTTGAGCATTTTTCACCTTTTATAATTTTTCAAAAATTCTAGAATTTTTGGATTGTTTGCACCTGTTCTGAATTTTTGTCCGTTTTTCACCTTTTAGATCATTTATCAGAAATTCAAAATATTTTGATTTTTTGAGTCTTTTCTGAATTCATTTTCACCTTTTATCATTTTTCAAAAATTCAAGAATTTTTTGAATTTTTGAGCCTTTTGTGAATTCTTGAGCATTTATCCAAATTTCCCTTTTTTATGCCTTTTCTGAATTTTTGTGCATTTTTCACCTTTTTGATAATTTTTCAAAAATTTGAGAACCTTTTGATTTTTTGAGCCTTTTGTGAATTCTTCAGCATTTTTGACCTTTTTGATCATTTTTCAAAAATTAGAAAATATGTTGAGCCTTTTCTGAATTTTGGAGCATTTTTAACCTTTTTGATCATATTTGAAAATTTGAAAATATTTTGAGCCTTTTCTGAATTCTTTTGCATTTTTCACCTTTTTGATCATTTTTCCAAAATTCGAGAATTTTTTGATTTTTTGAGACTTTTCAGAATATTTGAGCATTTTTCACCTTTCTGATCATTTTTAAAAATTTAAATTTGTTTTGGTTTTTTTAACCTTTTCAGTATTTTTGAACATTTTTTCAACTTTTTGATCATTTTTCAATAATTAGAGAAAATTTTGATTTTTTGAGCCTTTTCAGAATTCTTGAGAATGTCTCACCTTTTATGATTTTTGATAAATTTGAGAATTTTTCGATTTTTTGGGCCTTTTCTGAATTTTTGAGGATTTTTCACCTTGATAATTTTTCAAAAATACAAGAAATTTTTGATTTTTTGTGCCTGCTCTGAATTCTTTTCCATTTTCACCTTTTTGATCATTTATCAGAAATTCAAAATATTTTGATTTTTTGAGCCTTTTCTGAATTCATTTTCACCTTTTATCATTTTTCAAAAAATTGAGAATTTTTTAATTTTTGAGCCTTCTCTGAAATCTTGAGCATTTTTCAAAATTTCAATTTTTTTTTGATTTTTTGAGCCTTTTCTGAATTTTTGAGCAATGTTCACCTTGATAATTTTTCAAAAATTCGAGGATTTTTGGATTGTTTGCACCTGTTCTGAATTTTTGTCCGTTTTTCACCTTTTTGGCTCATTTATCAGAAATTCAAAATATTTTGATTTTTTGAGTCTTTTCTGAATTCATTTTCAGCTTTTCTCATTTTTCAAAAATTCAAGAATTTTTTGAATTTTTGAGCCTTTTCTGAATTTTTGTGCATTTTCCACCTTTTTGATCATTTTTCAAAAATTAGAAAATATTTTGAAATTGTTAAAATTTCTTTATATGAGCAACTTTTCCCCTCTTACTGCTAGCGTGAAACTGATAATGCAATCTACATCTACATGTAGTTTGAATGTATTGCTGTGCTTTTGGTACAGATCCGTTTGTGGAAATTTCTTTATATGAGCAGCTTTTCCCCTATTAGGTCCAGCGCCAAACGGATAATGCAATCCAACTCACCATGTCATTTGAATGTATTGCTGAACTTTTGGTACAGATCGGTTCGTGAAAATTACTTCATATAAGCAACTTTTCCCCTTTTACAGCTAGCGCCAAACTGATAAGGCAATCTACATCTACATGTAGCTTAAATGTATTGCTGTGCTTTTGGTACAGATCCGTTCTTGAAAATTACTTTATATAAGCACCTTTTCCGCTCTTATTGCTGGAGCCAAATTGACAATGCAATCTACATCTACATGTAGTTTGAATGTATTGCTGAACTTTTGGTACAGATCCGATTGTTAAAATTTCTTTATATGAGCAACTTTTCCCCTCTTACTGCTAGCGTGAAACTGACCATGCCATCTACATCTACATATAGTTTGAATGTATTGCTGTACTTTTGGTTCAGATCCGTTCTTGAAAATTACTTTATATAAGCAACTTTTTCCCTCTTACTGCTAGCGCCAAACTGACAATGCAATCTACATCTACATGTAGTTTGAATGTATTGCTGAACTTTTGGTACAGATCTGTTTGTTAAAATTTCTTTATATGAGCAACGTTTCCCCTATTAGGTCTAGCGCCAAACTGACAATGCAATCTACCTCTACATGTAGTTGGAATATAATCCTGTGCTTTTGGTCCAGATCCGTTCGTGAAAATTGGTTTCTATGCGCAACTATTTAAATTTCACTACTCGCTCTGAATTGAGAATTCAATCCGCGTCTGCCTTCAATTGTAGGGTACTGCAGAAATTTTGGCACGGATCCATTTGAGAAAATTTCTTTATATGAGCAACTTTTCCCCTATTAGGTCTAGCGCCAAACTGACAATGCAATCCAATTCAGCATGTCATTTGAAAGTATTGCTGAACTTTTGGTACAGATCCGATTGTTAAAATTTCTTTATATGAGCAACTTTTCCCCTCATACTGCTAGCGCCAAACTTACAATGCAATCTACATCTACATGTAGTTTGAATGTATTCCTGTGCTTTTGGTACAGATTACTTTGTGAAAATGTCTTTATATGAGCAACTTTTCCCCTATTAGGTCTAGCGCCAAACTGACAATACAATCCAACTCAGCATGTCATTTGAATGTATTGCTGAACTTTTAGTACAGATCCGTTCGTTTAAATTTGTTTATATGAGCAACTATTTAACTTTCAGAACTAGCTCTGAACTGAGAATGAAATCCACATCTGCCTTCAATTTTAAGGTACTGCAGAAATTGTGGCACGGATCCGTTTGTGAAAATTTCGTTGTATGAGCAACTTTTCCCCTCTTACTTCTAGCGCCAAACTGACAATGCAATCGATATCAGTTTGGCATGGATCCGTTCGTGAAAATTGCTTTATATGAGCAACTATTTAACTTTCACTACTAGCTCTGAAACGAGAATGCAATCCACATCTGCCTTCATTTGAGTATTGTTCAGCTTTTTGATCATTTTTCCAAAATTCGAGAATTTTTTGATTCTTTGAGCCTTTTCTTAATATTTGAGCATTTTTCACCTTTTTGATCATTTTTATCATTTTTCAAACATTTTTTGAGCCTTTTCCGAATTTTTGAGCAGTTTTCACCCTTATGATCATTTTCAAAAGCTCTAGATTTTTAAATTTTTTTAGCCTTTTCTGATTTTCTTGATCATTTTTGATCATTTTTCAATAATTAGAGAATTTTTTTCATTTTTTGAGCATTTTCTGAATTCTTGAGCATTTTTCACCTTTTATAATTTTTCAAAAATTCTAGAATTTTTGGATTGTTTGCACCTGTTCTGAATTTTTGTCCGTTTTTCACCTTTTAGATCATTTATCAGAAATTCAAAATATTTTGATTTTTTGAGTCTTTTCTGAAATCATTTTCACCTTTTATCATTTTTCAAAAATTCAAGAATTTTTTGAATTTTTGAGCCTTTTGTGAATTCTTGAGCATTTATCCAAATTTCCCTTTTTTATGCCTTTTCTGAATTTTTGTGCATTTTTCACCTTTTTGATAATTTTTCAAAAATTTGAGAACCTTTTGATTTTTTGAGCCTTTTGTGAATTCTTCAGCATTTTTGACCTTTTTGATCATTTTTCAAAAATTAGAAAATATGTTGAGCCTTTTCTGAATTTTGGAGCATTTTTAACCTTTTTGATCATATTTGAAAAATTTGAAAATATTTTGAGCCTTTTCTGAATTCTTTTGCATTTTTCACCTTTTATGATTTTTGATAAATTTGAGAATTTTTCGATTTTTTTGGGCCTTTTCTGAATTTTTGAGGATTTTTCACCTTGATAATTTTTCAAAAATACAAGAAATTTTTGATTTTTTGTGCCTGCTCTGAATTCTTTTCCATTTTCACCTTTTTGATCATTTATCAGAAATTCAAAATATTTTGATTTTTTGAGCCTTTTCTGAATTCATTTTCACCTTTTATCATTTTTCAAAAAATTGAGAATTTTTTAATTTTTTGAGCCTTCTCTGAATTCTTGAGCATTTTTCAAAATTTCAATTTTTTTTTGATTTTTTGAGCCTTTTCTGAATTTTTGAGCAATGTTCACCTTGATAATTTTTCAAAAATTCGAGGATTTTTGGATTGTTTGCACCTGTTCTGAATTTTCGTCCGTTTTTCACCTTTTTGGCTCATTTATCAGAAATTCAAAATATTTTGATTTTTTGAGTCTTTTCTGAATTCATTTTCAGCTTTTCTCATTTTTCAAAAATTCAAGAATTTTTTGAATTTTTGAGCCTTTTCTGAATTTTTGTGCATTTTCCACCTTTTTGATAATTTTTCAAAAATTTGAGAACCTTTTGATTTTTTGAGCCTTTTGTGAATTCTTCAGCATTTTTGACCTTTTTGATTATTTTTCAAAAATTAGAAAATATTTTGAGCCTTTTCTGAATTTTGGAGCATTTTTAACCTTTTTGATCATATTTGAAAAATTTGAAAATATTTTGAGCCTTTTCTGAATTCTTTTGCATTTTTCACCTTTTTGATCATTTTTCCAAAATTCGAGAATTTTTTGATTTTTTGAGACTTTTCAGAATATTTGAGCATTTTTCACCTTTCTGATCATTTTTTAAAATTTAAATTTGTTTTGGTTTTTTTAACCTTTTCAGTATTTTTGAACATTTTTTCAACTTTTTGATCATTTTTCAATAATTAGAGAAAATTTTGATTTTTTGAGCCTTTTCAGAATTCTTGAGAATGTCTCACCTTTTATGATTTTTGATAAATTTGAGAATTTTTCGATTTTTTGGGCCTTTTCTGAATTTTTGAGGATTTTTCACCTTGATAATTTTTCAAAAATACAAGAAATTTTTGATTTTTTGTGCCTGCTCTGAATTCTTTTCCATTTTCACCTTTTTGATCATTTATCAGAAATTCAAAATATTTTGATTTTTTGAGCCTTTTCTGAATTCATTTTCACCTTTTATCATTTTTCAAAAAATTGAGAATTTTTTAATTTTTTGAGCCTTCTCTGAATTCTTGAGCATTTTTCAAAATTTCAATTTTTTTTTGATTTTTTGAGCCTTTTCTGAATTTTTGAGCAATGTTCACCTTGATAATTTTTCAAAAATTCGAGGATTTTTGGATTGTTTGCACCTGTTCTGAATTTTTGTCCGTTTTTCACCTTTTTGGCTCATTTATCAGAAATTCAAAATATTTTGATTTTTTGAGTCTTTTCTGAATTCATTTTCAGCTTTTCTCATTTTTCAAAAATTCAAGAATTTTTTGAATTTTTGAGCCTTTTCTGAATTTTTGTGCATTTTCCACCTTTTTGATCATTTTTCAAAAATTAGAAAATATTTTGAAATTGTTAAAATTTCTTTATATGAGCAACTTTTCCCCTCTTACTGCTAGCGTGAAACTGATAATGCAATCTACATCTACATGTAGTTTGAATGTATTGCTGTGCTTTTGGTACAGATCCGTTTGTGGAAATTTCTTTATATGAGCAGCTTTTCCCCTATTAGGTCCAGCGCCAAACGGATAATGCAATCCAACTCACCATGTCATTTGAATGTATTGCTGAACTTTTGGTACAGATCGGTTCGTGAAAATTACTTCATATAAGCAACTTTTCCCCTTTTACAGCTAGCGCCAAACTGATAAGGCAATCTACATCTACATGTAGCTTAAATGTATTGCTGTGCTTTTGGTACAGATCCGTTCTTGAAAATTACTTTATATAAGCACCTTTTCCGCTCTTATTGCTGGAGCCAAATTGACAATGCAATCTACATCTACATGTAGTTTGAATGTATTGCTGAACTTTTGGTACAGATCCGATTGTTAAAATTTCTTTATATGAGCAACTTTTCCCCTCTTACTGCTAGCGTGAAACTGACCATGCCATCTACATCTACATATAGTTTGAATGTATTGCTGTACTTTTGGTTCAGATCCGTTCTTGAAAATTACTTTATATAAGCAACTTTTTCCCTCTTACTGCTAGCGCCAAACTGACAATGCAATCTACATCTACATGTAGTTTGAATGTATTGCTGAACTTTTGGTACAGATCTGTTTGTTAAAATTTCTTTATATGAGCAACGTTTCCCCTATTAGGTCTAGCGCCAAACTGACAATGCAATCTACCTCTACATGTAGTTGGAATATAATCCTGTGCTTTTGGTCCAGATCCGTTCGTGAAAATTGGTTTCTATGCGCAACTATTTAAATTTCACTACTCGCTCTGAATTGAGAATTCAATCCGCGTCTGCCTTCAATTGTAGGGTACTGCAGAAATTTTGGCACGGATCCATTTGAGAAAATTTCTTTATATGAGCAACTTTTCCCCTATTAGGTCTAGCGCCAAACTGACAATGCAATCCAATTCAGCATGTCATTTGAAAGTATTGCTGAACTTTTGGTACAGATCCGATTGTTAAAATTTCTTTATATGAGCAACTTTTCCCCTCATACTGCTAGCGCCAAACTTACAATGCAATCTACATCTACATGTAGTTTGAATGTATTCCTGTGCTTTTGGTACAGATTACTTTGTGAAAATGTCTTTATATGAGCAACTTTTCCCCTATTAGGTCTAGCGCCAAACTGACAATACAATCCAACTCAGCATGTCATTTGAATGTATTGCTGAACTTTTAGTACAGATCCGTTCGTTTAAATTTGTTTATATGAGCAACTATTTAACTTTCAGAACTAGCTCTGAACTGAGAATGAAATCCACATCTGCCTTCAATTTTAAGGTACTGCAGAAATTGTGGCACGGATCCGTTTGTGAAAATTTCGTTGTATGAGCAACTTTTCCCCTCTTACTTCTAGCGCCAAACTGACAATGCAATCGATATCAGTTTGGCATGGATCCGTTCGTGAAAATTGCTTTATATGAGCAACTATTTAACTTTCACTACTAGCTCTGAAACGAGAATGCAATCCACATCTGCCTTCATTTGAGTATTGTTCAGCTTTTTGATCATTTTTCCAAAATTCGAGAATTTTTTGATTCTTTGAGCCTTTTCTTAATATTTGAGCATTTTTCACCTTTTTGATCATTTTTATCATTTTTCAAACATTTTTTGAGCCTTTTCCGAATTTTTGAGCAGTTTTCACCCTTATGATCATTTTCAAAAGCTCTAGATTTTTAAATTTTTTTAGCCTTTTCTGATTTTCTTGATCATTTTTGATCATTTTTCAATAATTAGAGAATTTTTTTCATTTTTTGAGCATTTTCTGAATTCTTGAGCATTTTTCACCTTTTATAATTTTTCAAAAATTCTAGAATTTTTGGATTGTTTGCACCTGTTCTGAATTTTTGTCCGTTTTTCACCTTTTAGATCATTTATCAGAAATTCAAAATATTTTGATTTTTTGAGTCTTTTCTGAATTCATTTTCACCTTTTATCATTTTTCAAAAATTCAAGAATTTTTTGAATTTTTGAGCCTTTTGTGAATTCTTGAGCATTTATCCAAATTTCCCTTTTTTATGCCTTTTCTGAATTTTTGTGCATTTTTCACCTTTTTGATAATTTTTCAAAAATTTGAGAACCTTTTGATTTTTTGAGCCTTTTGTGAATTCTTCAGCATTTTTGACCTTTTTGATCATTTTTCAAAAATTAGAAAATATGTTGAGCCTTTTCTGAATTTTGGAGCATTTTTAACCTTTTTGATCATATTTGAAAAATTTGAAAATATTTTGAGCCTTTTCTGAATTCTTTTGCATTTTTCACCTTTTTGATCATTTTTCCAAAATTCGAGAATTTTTGATTTTTTGAGACTTTTCAGAATATTTGAGCATTTTTCACCTTTCTGATCATTTTTAAAAATTTAAATTTGTTTTGGTTTTTTTAACCTTTTCAGTATTTTTGAACATTTTTTCAACTTTTTGATCATTTTTCAATAATTAGAGAAAATTTTGATTTTTTGAGCCTTTTCAGAATTCTTGAGAATGTCTCACCTTTTATGATTTTTGATAAATTTGAGAATTTTTCGATTTTTTGGGCCTTTTCTGAATTTTTGAGGATTTTTCACCTTGATAATTTTTCAAAAATACAAGAAATTTTTGATTTTTTGTGCCTGCTCTGAATTCTTTTCCATTTTCACCTTTTTGATCATTTATCAGAAATTCAAAATATTTTGATTTTTTGAGCCTTTTCTGAATTCATTTTCACCTTTTATCATTTTTCAAAAAATTGAGAATTTTTTAATTTTTTGAGCCTTCTCTGAAATCTTGAGCATTTTTCAAAATTTCAATTTTTTTTTGATTTTTTGAGCCTTTTCTGAATTTTTGAGCAATGTTCACCTTGATAATTTTTCAAAAATTCGAGGATTTTTGGATTGTTTGCACCTGTTCTGAATTTTTGTCCGTTTTTCACCTTTTTGGCTCATTTATCAGAAATTCAAAATATTTTGATTTTTTGAGTCTTTTCTGAATTCATTTTCAGCTTTTCTCATTTTTCAAAAATTCAAGAATTTTTTGAATTTTTGAGCCTTTTCTGAATTTTTGTGCATTTTCCACCTTTTTGATAATTTTTCAAAAATTTGAGAACCTTTTGATTTTTTGAGCCTTTTGTGAATTCTTCAGCATTTTTGACCTTTTTGATTATTTTTCAAAAATTAGAAAATATTTTGAGCCTTTTCTGAATTTTGGAGCATTTTTAACCTTTTTGATCATATTTGAAAAATTTGAAAATATTTTGAGCCTTTTCTGAATTCTTTTGCATTTTTCACCTTTTTGATCATTTTTTGAAAACTAATTTTTTTAGATATTTCTGAGTTCTTTTGCATTTTTCACCTTTTTGATCATTTGTCCAAAATTCGAGAATTTTTTGATTTTTTGAGACTTTTCAGAATATTTGAGCATTTTTCACCTTTCTGATCAGTTTTAAAAATTTAAATTTGTTTTGGTTTTTTTAACCTTTTCAGTATTTTTGAACATTTTTTCAACTTTTTGATCATTTTTCAATAATTAGAGAAAATTTTGATTTTTTGAGCCTTTTCAGAATTCTTGAGAATTTCTCACCTTTTATGATTTTTGATAAATTTGAGAATTTTTCGATTTTTTGGGCCTTTTCTGAATTTTTGAGGATTTTTCACCTTGATAATTTTTCAAAAATACAAGAAATTTTTGATTTTTTTGAGTCTTTTCTGAATTCATTTTCAGCTTTTCTCATTTGTCAAAAATTCAAGAATTTTTTGAATTTTTGAGCCTTTTCTGAATATTTGTGCATTTTCCACCTTTTTGATTTTTCAAAAATTTGAGAATCTTTTGATTTTTTGAGCCTTTTGTGAATTCCTCAGCATTTTCAACATTTTTGATCATTTTATAAAAACTAATTTTTTTTTATTTTTGATATTTTTCCGAATCTTTTGAGCTTTTTTCACGTTTGATCATTTTTAAAAATTCAAAAAAAAGTCATCTTTTAAGCCTAGCGCCAAACTGACAATGCAATCTACATTTACATGTAGTTTGAAAGTATTGCTGAACTTTTGGTACAGATCCGTTTGTGGAAATTTCTTTATGAGCAACTTTTTCCCTATTAGGTATAGCGCCAAACGGATAATGCAATCCAACTCAGAATGTCATTTGAATGTATTGCTGAACTTTTGGTACAGATCCGTTTGTTAAAATTTCTTTATATAAGCAACTTTTTCCCTCTTACTGCTAGCGCCAAACTGATAATGCAATCTACATATACATGTAGTTTGAATGTATTGCTGTGCTTTTGGTACAGATCCGTTTGTGGAAATTTCTTTATATGTTCAGCTTTTCCCCTATTAGGTCTAGCGCCAAACGGATAATGCAATCCAACTCACCATGTCATTTGAATGTATTGTTGAACTTTTGGTACAGATCGGTTCGTGAAAATTACTTCATATAAGCAACTTTTCCCCTTTTACAGCTAGCGCCAAACTGATAATGCAATCTACATCTACATGTAGCTTGAATGTATTGCTGTGCTTTTGGTACAGATCCGTTCTTGAAAATTACTTTATATAAGCACCTTTTCCGCTCTTATTGCTGGAGCCAAATTGACAATGCAATCTACATCTACATGTAGTTTGAATGTATTGCTGAACTTTTGGTTCAGATCCGATTGTTAAAATTTCTTTATATGAGCAACTTTTCCCCTCTTACTTCTAGCGTGAAACTGACAATGCCATCTACATCTACATGTAGTTTGAATGTATTGCTGTGCTTTTGGTTCAGATCCGTTCTTGAAAATTACTTTATATAAGCAACTTTTTCCCTCTTACTGCTAGCGCCAAACTGACAATGCAATCTACATCTACATGTAGTTTGAATGTATTGCTGAACTTTTGGTACAGATCCGTTTGTTAAAATTTCTTTATATGAGCAACGTTTCCCCTATTAGGTCTAGCGCCAAACTGACAATGCAATCTACCTCTACATGTAGTTGGAATGCAATCCTGTGCTTTTGGTCCAGATCCGTTCGTGAAAATTGGTTTCTATGCGCAACTATTTAAATTTCACTACTCGCTCTGAATTGAGAATTCAATCCGCGTCTGCCTTCAATTGTAGGGTACTGCAGAAATTTTGGCACGGATCCATTTGAGAAAATTTCTTTATATGAGCAACTTTTCCCCTCTTACTGCTAGCGTGAAACTGACAATGCCATCTACATCTACATGTAGTTTGAATGTATTGCTGTGCTTTTGGTACAGATCCGTTTGCGGAAATTTCTTTATATGAGCAGCTTTTCCCCTATTAGGTCTATCGCCAAACGGATAATGCAATCTACATCTACATGTAGCTTGAATGTATTGCTGTGCTTTTGGTACAGATCCGTTCTTGAAAATTACTTTATATAAGCACCTTTTCCGCTCTTATTGCTGGAGCCAAATTGACAATGCAATCTACATCTACATGTAGTTTGAATGTATTGCTGAACTTTTGGTACAGATCCGATTGTTAAAATTTCTTTATATGAGCAACTTTTCCCCTCTTACTGCTAGCGTGAAACTGACAATGCCATCTACATCTACATGTAGCTTGAATGTATTGCTGAACTTTTGGTACAGATCCGTTTGTGGAAATTTCTTTATATGAGCAGCTTTTCCCCTATTAGGTCTAGCGCCAAACTGACAATACAATCCAACTCAGCATGTCATTTGAATGTATTGCTGAACTTTTAGTACAGATCCGTTCGTTTAAATTTGTTTATATGAGCAACTATTTAACTTTCAGAACTAGCTCTGAACTGAGAATGAAATCCACATCTGCCTTCAATTTTAAGGTACTGCAGAAATTGTGGCACGGATCCGTTTGTGAAAATTTCGTTGTATGAGCAACTTTTCCCCTCTTACTTCTAGCGCCAAACTGACAATGCAATCGATATCAGTTTTCTGAATATTTGAGCATTTTTCACCTTTTTGATCATTTTTATCATTTTTCAAACATTTTTTGAGCCTTTTCCGAATTTTTGAGCAGTTTTCACCCTTATGATCATTTTCAAAAGCTCTAGATTTTTAAATTTTTTTAGCCTTTTCTGATTTTCTTGATCATTTTTGATCATTTTTCAATAATTAGAGAATTTTTTTCATTTTTTGAGCATTTTCTGAATTCTTGAGCATTTTTCACCTTTTATAATTTTTCAAAAATTCTAGAATTTTTGGATTGTTTGCACCTGTTCTGAATTTTTGTCCGTTTTTCACCTTTTAGATCATTTATCAGAAATTCAAAATATTTTGATTTTTTGAGTCTTTTCTGAAATCATTTTCACCTTTTATCATTTTTCAAAAATTCAAGAATTTTTTGAATTTTTGAGCCTTTTGTGAATTCTTGAGCATTTATCCAAATTTCCCTTTTTTATGCCTTTTCTGAATTTTTGTGCATTTTTCACCTTTTTGATAATTTTTCAAAAATTTGAGAACCTTTTGATTTTTTGAGCCTTTAGTGAATTCTTCAGCATTTTTGACCTTTTTGATCATTTTTCAAAAATTAGAAAATATGTTGAGCCTTTTCTGAATTTTGGAGCATTTTTAACCTTTTTGATCATATTTGAAAAATTTGAAAATATTTTGAGCCTTTTCTGAATTCTTTTGCATTTTTCACCTTTTTGATCATTTTTCCAAAATTCGAGAATTTTTTGATTTTTTGAGACTTTTCAGAATATTTGAGCATTTTTCACCTTTCTGATCATTTTTAAAAATTTAAATTTGTTTTGGTTTTTTTAACCTTTTCAGTATTTTTGAACATTTTTTCAACTTTTTGATCATTTTTCAATAATTAGAGAAAATTTTGATTTTTTGAGCCTTTTCAGAATTCTTGAGAATGTCTCACCTTTTATGATTTTTGATAAATTTGAGAATTTTTCGATTTTTTGGGCCTTTTCTGAATTTTTGAGGATTTTTCACCTTGATAATTTTTCAAAAATACAAGAAATTTTTGATTTTTTGTGCCTGCTCTGAATTCTTTTCCATTTTCACCTTTTTGATCATTTATCAGAAATTCAAAATATTTTGATTTTTTGAGCCTTTTCTGAATTCATTTTCACCTTTTATCATTTTTCAAAAAATTGAGAATTTTTTAATTTTTTGAGCCTTCTCTGAATTCTTGAGCATTTTTCAAAATTTCAATTTTTTTTTGATTTTTTGAGCCTTTTCTGAATTTTTGAGCAATGTTCACCTTGATAATTTTTCAAAAATTCGAGGATTTTTGGATTGTTTGCACCTGTTCTGAATTTTTGTCCGTTTTTCACCTTTTTGGCTCATTTATCAGAAATTCAAAATATTTTGATTTTTTGAGTCTTTTCTGAATTCATTTTCAGCTTTTCTCATTTTTCAAAAATTCAAGAATTTTTTGAATTTTTGAGCCTTTTCTGAATTTTTGTGCATTTTCCACCTTTTTGATAATTTTTCAAAAATTTGAGAACCTTTTGATTTTTTGAGCCTTTTGTGAATTCTTCAGCATTTTTGACCTTTTTGATCATTTTTCAAAAATTAGAAAATACTTTGAGCCTTTTCTGAATTTTGGAGCATTTTTAACCTTTTTGATCATATTTGAAAAATTTGAAAATATTTTGAGCCTTTTCTGAATTCTTTTGCATTTTTCACCTTTTTGATCATTTTTCCAAAATTCGAGAATTTTTTGATTTTTTGAGACTTTTCAGAATATTTGAGCATTTTTCACCTTTCTGATCATTTTTAAAAATTTAAATTTGTTTTGGTTTTTTTAACCTTTTCAGTATTTTTGAACATTTTTTCAACTTTTTGATCATTTTTCAATAATTAGAGAAAATTTTGATTTTTTGAGCCTTTTCAGAATTCTTGAGAATGTCTCACCTTTTATGATTTTTGATAAATTTGAGAATTTTTCGATTTTTTGGGCCTTTTCTGAATTTTTGAGGATTTTTCACCTTGATAATTTTTCAAAAATACAAGAAATTTTTGATTTTTTGTGCCTGCTCTGAATTCTTTTCCATTTTCACCTTTTTGATCATTTATCAGAAATTCAAAATATTTTGATTTTTTGAGCCTTTTCTGAATTCATTTTCACCTTTTATCATTTTTCAAAAAATTGAGAATTTTTTAATTTTTTGAGCCTTCTCTGAATTCTTGAGCATTTTTCAAAATTTCAATTTTTTTTTGATTTTTTGAGCCTTTTCTGAATTTTTGAGCAATGTTCACCTTGATAATTTTTCAAAAATTCGAGGATTTTTGGATTGTTTGCACCTGTTCTGAATTTTTGTCCGTTTTTCACCTTTTTGGCTCATTTATCAGAAATTCAAAATATTTTGATTTTTTGAGTCTTTTCTGAATTCATTTTCAGCTTTTCTCATTTTTCAAAAATTCAAGAATTTTTTGAATTTTTGAGCCTTTTCTGAATATTTGTGCATTTTCCACCTTTTTGATTTTTCAAAAATTTGAGAATCTTTTGATTTTTTGAGCCTTTTGTGAATTCCTCAGCATTTTCAACATTTTTGATCATTTTATAAAAACTAATTTTTTTTTATTTTTGATATTTTTCCGAATCTTTTGAGCTTTTTTCACGTTTGATCATTTTTAAAAATTCAAAAAAAAGTCATCTTTTAAGCCTAGCGCCAAACTGACAATGCAATCTACATTTACATGTAGTTTGAAAGTATTGCTGAACTTTTGGTACAGATCCGTTTGTGGAAATTTCTTTATGAGCAACTTTTTCCCTATTAGGTATAGCGCCAAACGGATAATGCAATCCAACTCAGAATGTCATTTGAATGTATTGCTGAACTTTTGGTACAGATCCGTTTGTTAAAATGTCTTTATATAAGCAACTTTTTCCCTCTTACAGCTAGCGCCAAACTGATAATGCAATCTACATCTACATGTAGTTTGAATGTATTGCTGAACTTTTGGTACAGATCCGTTTGTTAAAATTTCTTTATATAAGCAACTTTTTCCCACTTACTGCTAGCGCTAAATTGATAATGCAATCTACATCTACATGTAGTTTGAATGTATTGCTGAACTTTTGGTACAGATCCGATTGTTAAAATTTCTTTATATGAGCAACTTTTCCCCACTTACTTCTAGCGTGAAACTGACAATGCCATCTACATCTACATGTAGTTTGAATGTATTGCTGTGCTTTTGGTTCAGATCCGTTCTTGAAAATTACTTTATATAAGCAACTTTTTCCCTCTTACTGCTAGCGCCAAACTGACAATGCAATCTACATCTACATGTAGTTTGAATGTATTGCTGAACTTTTGGTACAGATCCGTTTGTTAAAATTTCTTTATATAAGCAACTTTTTCCCTCTTACTGCTAGCGCCAAACTGATAATGCAATCTACATGTACATGTACTTTGAATGTATTGCTGTGCTTTTGGTACAGATCCGTTTGTGGAAATTTCTTTATATGTTCAGCTTTTCCCCTATTAGGTCTAGCGCCAAACGGATAATGCAATCCAACTCACCATGTCATTTGAATGTATTGTTGAACTTTTGGTACAGATCGGTTCGTGAAAATTACTTCATATAAGCAACTTTTCCCCTTTTACAGCTAGCGCCAAACTGATAATGCAATCTACATCTACATGTAGCTTGAATGTATTGCTGTGCTTTTGGTACAGATCCGTTCTTGAAAATTACTTTATATAAGCACCTTTTCCGCTCTTATTGCTGGAGCCAAATTGACAATGCAATCTACATCTACATGTAGTTTGAATGTATTGCTGAACTTTTGGTTCAGATCCGATTGTTAAAATTTCTTTATATGAGCAACTTTTCCCCTCTTACGTCTAGCGTGAAACTGACAATGCCATCTACATCTACATGTAGTTTGAATGTATTGCTGTGCTTTTGGTTCAGATCCGTTCTTGAAAATTACTTTATATAAGCAACTTTTTCCCTCTTACTGCTAGCGCCAAACTGACAATGCAATCTACATCTACATGTAGTTTGAATGTATTGCTGAACTTTTGGTACAGATCCGTTTGTTAAAATTTCTTTATATGAGCAACGTTTCCCCTATTAGGTCTAGCGCCAAACTGACAATGCAATCTACCTCTACATGTAGTTGGAATGTAATCCTGTGCTTTTGGTCCAGATCCGTTCGTGAAAATTGGTTTCTATGCGCAACTATTTAAATTTCACTACTCGCTCTGAATTGAGAATTCAATCCGCGTCTGCCTTCAATTGTAGGGTACTGCAGAAATTTTGGCACGGATCCATTTGAGAAAATTTCTTTATATGAGCAACTTTTCCCCTCTTACTGCTAGCGTGAAACTGACAATGCCATCTACATCTACATGTAGTTTGAATGTATTGCTGTGCTTTTGGTACAGATCCGTTTGCGGAAATTTCTTTATATGAGCAGCTTTTCCCCTATTAGGTCTATCGCCAAACGGATAATGCAATCTACATCTACATGTAGCTTGAATGTATTGCTGTGCTTTTGGTACAGATCCGTTCTTGAAAATTACTTTATATAAGCACCTTTTCCGCTCTTATTGCTGGAGCCAAATTGACAATGCAATCTACATCTACATGTAGTTTGAATGTATTGCTGAACTTTTGGTACAGATCCGATTGTTAAAATTTCTTTATATGAGCAACTTTTCCCCTCTTACTGCTAGCGTGAAACTGACAATGCCATCTACATCTACATGTAGCTTGAATGTATTGCTGAACTTTTGGTACAGATCCGTTTGTGGAAATTTCTTTATATGAGCAGCTTTTCCCCTATTAGGTCTAGCGCCAAACGGATAATGCAATCCAACTCACCATGTCATTTGAATGTATTGCTGAACTTTTGGTACAGATCCGATTGTTAAAATTTCTTTATATGAGCAACTTTTTCCCTATTACGTCTAGCTCGAAACTGACCATGCAATCCAACTCAGAATGTCATTTGAATGTATTGCTGAACTTTTGGTACAGATCCGTTTGTTAAAATGTCTTTATATAAGCAACTTTTTCCCTCTTACTGCTAGCGCTAAATTGATAATGCAATCTACATCTACATGTAGTTTGAATGTATTGCTGAACTTTTGGTACAGATCCGATTGTTAAAATTTCTTTATATGAGCAACTTTTCCCCACTTACTTCTAGCGTGAAACTGACAATGCCATCTACATCTACATGTAGTTTGAATGTATTGCTGTGCTTTTGGTTCAGATCCGTTCTTGAAAATTACTTTATATAAGCAACTTTTTCCCTCTTACAGCTAGCGCCAAACTGACAATGCAATCTACATCTACATGTAGTTTGAATGTATTGCTGAACTTTTGGTACAGATCCGTTTGTTAAAATTTCTTTATATAAGCAACTTTTTCCCTCTTACTGCTAGCGCCAAACTGATAATGCAATCTACATGTACATGTAGTTTGAATGTATTACTGTGCTTTTGGTACAGATCCGTTTGTGGAAATTTCTTTATATGAGCAGCTTTTCCCCTATTAGGTCTAGCGCCAAACGGATAATGCAATCCAACTCACCATGTCATTTGAATGTATTGTTGAACATTTGGTACAGATCGGTTCGTGAAAATTACATCATATAAGCAACTTTTCCCCTTTTACAGCTAGCGCCAAACTGATAATTCAATCTACATCTACATGTAGCTTGAATGTATTGCTGTGCTTTTGGTACAGATCCGTTCTTGAAAATTACTTTATATAAGCACCTTTTCCGCTCTTATTGCTGGAGCCAAATTGACAATGCAATCTACATCTACATGTAGTTTGAATGTATTGCTGAACTTTTGGTACAGATCCGATTGTTAAAATTTCTTTATATGAGCAACTTTTCCCCTCTTACTTCTAGCGTGAAACTGACAATGCCATCTACATCTACATGTAGTTTGAATGTATTGCTGTGCTTTTGGTTCAGATCCGTTCTTGAAAATTACTTTATATAAGCAACTTTTCCCCTCTTACTGCTAGCGCCAAACTGACAATGCAATCTACATCTACATGTAGTTTGAATGTATTGCTGAACTTTTGGTACAGATCCGTTTGTTAAAATTTCTTCATATGAGCAACGTTTCCCCTATTAGGTCTAGCGCCAAACTGACAATGCAATCTACCTCTACATGTAGTTGGAATGTAATCCTGTGATTTTGGTCCAGATCCGTTCGTGAAAATTGGTTTCTATGCGCAACTATTTAAATTTCACTACTCGCTCTGAATTGAGAATTCAATCCGCGTCTGCCTTCAATTGTAGGGTACTGCAGAAATTTTGGCACGGATCCATTTGAGAAAATTTCTTTATATGAGCAACTTTTCCCCTCTTACTGCTAGCGTGAAACTGACAATGCCATCTACATCTACATGTAGTTTGAATGTATTGCTGTGCTTTTGGTTCAGATCCGTTCTTGAAAATTACTTTATATAATCAACTTTTTCCCTCTTACTGCTAGCGCCAAACTGATAATGCAATCTACATCTACATTTAGTTTGAATGTATTGCTGTGCTTTTGGTACAGATCCGTTTGCGGAAATTTCTTTATATGAGCAACTTTTCCCCTCTTACTGCTAGCGTGAAACTGACAATGCCATCTACATCTACATGTAGCTTGAATGTATTGCTGTGCTTTTGGTACAGATCCGTTTGTGGAAATTTCTTTATATGAGCAGCTTTTCCCCTATTAGGTCTAGCGCCAAACGGATAATGCAATCCAACTCACCATGTCATTTGAATGTATTGCTGAACTTTTGGTACAGATCGGGTCGTGAAAATTACTTCATATAAGCAACTTTTCCCCTTTTACAGCTAGCGCCAAACTGATAATGCAATCTACATCTACATGTAGCTTGAATGTATTGCTGTGCTTTTGGTACAGATCCGTTCTTGAAAATTACTTTATATAAGCACCTTTTCCGCTCTTATTGCTGGAGCCAAATTGACAATGCAATCTACATCTACATGTAGTTTGAATGTATTGCTGAACTTTTGGTACAGATCCGATTGTTAAAATTTCTTTATATGAGCAACTTTTCCCCTCTTACGTCTAGCGTGAAACTGACAATGCCATCTACATCTACATGTAGTTTGAATGTATTGCTGTGCTTTTGGTTCAGATCCGTTCTTGAAAATTACTTTATATAAGCAGCTTTTCCGCTCTTATTGCTGGAGCCAAATTGACAATGCAATCTACATCTACATGTAGTTTGAATGTATTGCTGAACTTTTGGTACAGATCCGTTTGTTAAAATTTCTTTATATGAGCAACGTTTCCCCTATTAGGTCTAGCGCCAAACTGACAATGCAATCTACCTCTACATGTAGTTGGAATGTAATCCTGTGCTTTTGGTCCAGATCCGTTCGTGAAAATTGGTTTCTATGCGCAACTATTTAAATTTCACTACTCGCTCTGAATTGAGAATTCAATCCGCGTCTGCCTTCAATTGTAGGGTACTGCAGAAATTTTGGCACGGATCCATTTGAGAAAATTTCTTTATATGAGCAACTTTTCCCCTATTAGGTCAAGCGCCAAACTGACAATGCAATCCAATTCAGCATCTCATTTGAAAGTATTGCTGAACTTTTGGTACAGATCCGATTGTTAAAATTTCTTTATATGAGCAACTTTTCCCCTCATACTGCTAGCGCCAAACTTACAATGCAATCTACATCTACATGTAGTTTGAATGTATTGCTGTGCTTTTGGTTCAGATCCGTCTGTTAAAATTTCTTTATATGAGCAATTTTTTCCCTATTACTGCTAGCGCCAAACTGACAATGCAATCCACCTCTACATGTAGTTTGAATGTATTCCTGTGCTTTTGGTACAGATTACTTTGTGAAAATTTCTTTATATGAGCAACTTTTCCCCTATTAGGTCTACCGCCAAACTGACAATACAATCCAACTCAGCATGTCATTTGAATGTATTGCTGAACTTTTAGTACAGATCCGTTCGTTTAAATTTGTTTATATGAGCAACTATTTAACTTTCAGAACTAGCTCTGAACTGAGAATGAAATCCACATCTGCCTTCAATTTTAAGGTACTGCAGAAATTGTGGCACGGATCCGTTTGTGAAAATTTCGTTGTATGAGCAACTTTTCCCCTCTTACTTCTAGCGCCAAACTGACAATGCAATCGATATCAGTTTGGCATGGATCCGTTCGTGAAAATTGCTTTATATGAGCAACTATTTAACTTTCACTACTAGCTCTGAAACGAGAATGCAATCCACATCTGCCTTCATTTGAGTATTGTTCAGCTTTTTGATCATTTTTCCAAAATTCGAGAATTTTTTGATTCTTTGAGCCTTTTCTGAATATTTGAGCATTTTTCACCTTTTTGATCATTTTTATCATTTTTCAAACATTTTTTGAGCCTTTTCCGAATTTTTGAGCAGTTTTCACCCTTATGATCATTTTCAAAACCTCTAGCTTTTTAAATTTTTTTAGCCTTTTCTGAATTTCTTGAGCATTTTTGATCATTTTTCCAAAATTCGAGAATTTTTTGATTTTTTGAGACTTTTCAGAATATTTGAGCATTTTTCACCTTTCTGATCATTTTTAAAAATTTAAATTTGTTTTGGTTTTTTTAACCTTTTCAGTATTTTTGAACATTTTTTCAACTTTTTGATCATTTTTCAATAATTAGAGAAAATTTTGATTTTTTGAGCCTTTTCAGAATTCTTGAGAATTTCTCACCTTTTATGATTTTTGATAAATTTGAGAATTTTTCGATTTTTTGGGCCTTTTCTGAATTTTTGAGGATTTTTCACCTTGATAATTTTTCAAAAATACAAGAAATTTTTGATTTTTTGTGCCTGCTCTGAATTCTTTTCCATTTTCACCTTTTTGATCATTTATCAGAAATTCAAAATATTTTGATTTTTTGAGCCTTTTCTGAATTCATTTTCACCTTTTATCATTTTTCAAAAAATTGAGAATTTTTTAATTTTTTGAGCCTTCTCTGAATTCTTGAGCATTTTTCAAAATTTCAATTTTTTTTTATTTTTTTGAGCCTTTTCTGAATTCTTGAGCAATGTTCACCTTGATAATTTTTCAAAAATTCGAGGATTTTTGGATTGTTTGCACCTGTTCTGAATTTTTGTCCGTTTTTCACCTTTTTGGCTCATTTATCAGAAATTCAAAATATTTTGATTTTTTGAGTCTTTTCTGAATTCATTTTCAGCTTTTCTCATTTTTCAAAAATTCAAGAATTTTTTGAATTTTTGAGCCTTTTCTGAATTTTTGTGCATTTTCCACCTTTTTGATAATTTTTCAAAAATTTGAGAACCTTTTGATTTTTTGAGCCTTTTGTGAATTCTTCAGCATTTTTGACCTTTTTGATTATTTTTCAAAAATTAGAAAATAGTTTGAGCCTTTTCTGAATTTTGGAGCATTTTCAACCTTTTTGATCATATTTGAAAAATTTGAAAATATTTTGAGCCTTTTCTGAATTCTTTTGCATTTTTCACCTTTTTGATCATTTTTTGAAAACTAATTTTTTTTAGATATTTCTGAATTCTTTTGCATTTTTCACCTTTTTGATCATTTGTCCAAAATTCGAGAATTTTTTGATTTTTTGAGACTTTTCAGAATATTTGAGCATTTTTCACCTTTCTGATCAGTTTTAAAAATTTAAATTTGTTTTGGTTTTTTTAACCTTTTCAGTATTTTTGAACATTTTTTCAACTTTTTGATCATTTTTCAATAATTAGAGAAAATTTTGATTTTTTGAGCCTTTTCAGAATTCTTGAGAATTTCTCACCTTTTATGATTTTTGATAAATTTGAGAATTTTTCGATTTTTTGGGCCTTTTCTGAATTTTTGAGGATTTTTCACCTTGATAATTTTTCAAAAATACAAGAAATTTTTGATTTTTTTGAGTCTTTTCTGAATTCATTTTCAGCTTTTCTCATTTTTCAAAAATTCAAGAATTTTTTGAATTTTTGAGCCTTTTCTGAATATTTGTGCATTTTCCACCTTTTTGATTTTTCAAAAATTTGAGAATCTTTTGATTTTTTGAGCCTTTTGTGAATTCCTCAGCATTTTCAACATTTTTGATCATTTTATAAAAACTAATTTTTTTTTATTTTTGATATTTTTCCGAATCTTTTGAGCTTTTTTCACGTTTGATCATTTTTAAAAATTCAAAAAAAAGTCATCTTTTAAGCCTAGCGCCAAACTGACAATGCAATCTACATTTACATGTAGTTTGAAAGTATTGCTGAACTTTTGGTACAGATCCGTTTGTGGAAATTTCTTTATGAGCAACTTTTTCCCTATTAGGTATAGCGCCAAACGGATAATGCAATCCAACTCAGAATGTCATTTGAATGTATTGCTGAACTTTTGGTACAGATCCGTTTGTTAAAATTTCTTTATATAAGCAACTTTTTCCCTCTTACTGCTAGCGCCAAACTGATAATGCAATCTACATATACATGTAGTTTGAATGTATTGCTGTGCTTTTGGTACAGATCCGTTTGTGGAAATTTCTTTATATGTTCAGCTTTTCCCCTATTAGGTCTAGCGCCAAACGGATAATGCAATCCAACTCACCATGTCATTTGAATGTATTGTTGAACTTTTGGTACAGATCGGTTCGTGAAAATTACTTCATATAAGCAACTTTTCCCCTTTTACAGCTAGCGCCAAACTGATAATGCAATCTACATCTACATGTAGCTTGAATGTATTGCTGTGCTTTTGGTACAGATCCGTTCTTGAAAATTACTTTATATAAGCACCTTTTCCGCTCTTATTGCTGGAGCCAAATTGACAATGCAATCTACATCTACATGTAGTTTGAATGTATTGCTGAACTTTTGGTTCAGATCCGATTGTTAAAATTTCTTTATATGAGCAACTTTTCCCCTCTTACTTCTAGCGTGAAACTGACAATGCCATCTACATCTACATGTAGTTTGAATGTATTGCTGTGCTTTTGGTTCAGATCCGTTCTTGAAAATTACTTTATATAAGCAACTTTTTCCCTCTTACTGCTAGCGCCAAACTGACAATGCAATCTACATCTACATGTAGTTTGAATGTATTGCTGAACTTTTGGTACAGATTCGTTTGTTAAAATTTCTTTATATGAGCAACGTTTCCCCTATTAGGTCTAGCGCCAAACTGACAATGCAATCTACCTCTACATGTAGTTGGAATGCAATCCTGTGCTTTTGGTCCAGATCCGTTCGTGAAAATTGGTTTCTATGCGCAACTATTTAAATTTCACTACTCGCTCTGAATTGAGAATTCAATCCGCGTCTGCCTTCAATTGTAGGGTACTGCAGAAATTTTGGCACGGATCCATTTGAGAAAATTTCTTTATATGAGCAACTTTTCCCCTCTTACTGCTAGCGTGAAACTGACAATGCCATCTACATCTACATGTAGTTTGAATGTATTGCTGTGCTTTTGGTACAGATCCGTTTGCGGAAATTTCTTTATATGAGCAGCTTTTCCCCTATTAGGTCTATCGCCAAACGGATAATGCAATCTACATCTACATGTAGCTTGAATGTATTGCTGTGCTTTTGGTACAGATCCGTTCTTGAAAATTACTTTATATAAGCACCTTTTCCGCTCTTATTGCTGGAGCCAAATTGACAATGCAATCTACATCTACATGTAGTTTGAATGTATTGCTGAACTTTTGGTACAGATCCGATTGTTAAAATTTCTTTATATGAGCAACTTTTCCCCTCTTACTGCTAGCGTGAAACTGACAATGCCATCTACATCTACATGTAGCTTGAATGTATTGCTGAACTTTTGGTACAGATCCGTTTGTGGAAATTTCTTTATATGAGCAGCTTTTCCCCTATTAGGTCTAGCGCCAAACTGACAATACAATCCAACTCAGCATGTCATTTGAATGTATTGCTGAACTTTTAGTACAGATCCGTTCGTTTAAATTTGTTTATATGAGCAACTATTTAACTTTCAGAACTAGCTCTGAACTGAGAATGAAATCCACATCTGCCTTCAATTTTAAGGTACTGCAGAAATTGTGGCACGGATCCGTTTGTGAAAATTTCGTTGTATGAGCAACTTTTCCCCTCTTACTTCTAGCGCCAAACTGACAATGCAATCGATATCAGTTTTCTGAATATTTGAGCATTTTTCACCTTTTTGATCATTTTTATCATTTTTCAAACATTTTTTGAGCCTTTTCCGAATTTTTGAGCAGTTTTCACCCTTATGATCATTTTCAAAAGCTCTAGATTTTTAAATTTTTTTAGCCTTTTCTGATTTTCTTGATCATTTTTGATCATTTTTCAATAATTAGAGAATTTTTTTCATTTTTTGAGCATTTTCTGAATTCTTGAGCATTTTTCACCTTTTATAATTTTTCAAAAATTCTAGAATTTTTGGATTGTTTGCACCTGTTCTGAATTTTTGTCCGTTTTTCACCTTTTAGATCATTTATCAGAAATTCAAAATATTTTGATTTTTTGAGTCTTTTCTGAAATCATTTTCACCTTTTATCATTTTTCAAAAATTCAAGAATTTTTTGAATTTTTGAGCCTTTTGTGAATTCTTGAGCATTTATCCAAATTTCCCTTTTTTATGCCTTTTCTGAATTTTTGTGCATTTTTCACCTTTTTGATAATTTTTCAAAAATTTGAGAACCTTTTGATTTTTTGAGCCTTTAGTGAATTCTTCAGCATTTTTGACCTTTTTGATCATTTTTCAAAAATTAGAAAATATGTTGAGCCTTTTCTGAATTTTGGAGCATTTTTAACCTTTTTGATCATATTTGAAAAATTTGAAAATATTTTGAGCCTTTTCTGAATTCTTTTGCATTTTTCACCTTTTTGATCATTTTTCCAAAATTCGAGAATTTTTTGATTTTTTGAGACTTTTCAGAATATTTGAGCATTTTTCACCTTTCTGATCATTTTTAAAAATTTAAATTTGTTTTGGTTTTTTTAACCTTTTCAGTATTTTTGAACATTTTTTCAACTTTTTGATCATTTTTCAATAATTAGAGAAAATTTTGATTTTTTGAGCCTTTTCAGAATTCTTGAGAATGTCTCACCTTTTATGATTTTTGATAAATTTGAGAATTTTTCGATTTTTTGGGCCTTTTCTGAATTTTTGAGGATTTTTCACCTTGATAATTTTTCAAAAATACAAGAAATTTTTGATTTTTTGTGCCTGCTCTGAATTCTTTTCCATTTTCACCTTTTTGATCATTTATCAGAAATTCAAAATATTTTGATTTTTTGAGCCTTTTCTGAATTCATTTTCACCTTTTATCATTTTTCAAAAAATTGAGAATTTTTTAATTTTTTGAGCCTTCTCTGAATTCTTGAGCATTTTTCAAAATTTCAATTTTTTTTTGATTTTTTGAGCCTTTTCTGAATTTTTGAGCAATGTTCACCTTGATAATTTTTCAAAAATTCGAGGATTTTTGGATTGTTTGCACCTGTTCTGAATCTTTGTCCGTTTTTCACCTTTTTGGCTCATTTATCAGAAATTCAAAATATTTTGATTTTTTGAGTCTTTTCTGAATTCATTTTCAGCTTTTCTCATTTTTCAAAAATTCAAGAATTTTTTGAATTTTTGAGCCTTTTCTGAATATTTGTGCATTTTCCACCTTTTTGATTTTTCAAAAATTTGAGAATCTTTTGATTTTTTGAGCCTTTTGTGAATTCCTCAGCATTTTCAACATTTTTGATCATTTTATAAAAACTAATTTTTTTTTATTTTTGATATTTTTCCGAATCTTTTGAGCTTTTTTCACGTTTGATCATTTTTAAAAATTCAAAAAAAAGTCATCTTTTAAGCCTAGCGCCAAACTGACAATGCAATCTACATTTACATGTAGTTTGAAAGTATTGCTGAACTTTTGGTACAGATCCGTTTGTGGAAATTTCTTTATGAGCAACTTTTTCCCTATTAGGTATAGCGCCAAACGGATAATGCAATCCAACTCAGAATGTCATTTGAATGTATTGCTGAACTTTTGGTACAGATCCGTTTGTTAAAATGTCTTTATATAAGCAACTTTTTCCCTCTTACAGCTAGCGCCAAACTGATAATGCAATCTACATCTACATGTAGTTTGAATGTATTGCTGAACTTTTGGTACAGATCCGTTTGTTAAAATTTCTTTATATAAGCAACTTTTTCCCACTTACTGCTAGCGCTAAATTGATAATGCAATCTACATCTACATGTAGTTTGAATGTATTGCTGAACTTTTGGTACAGATCCGATTGTTAAAATTTCTTTATATGAGCAACTTTTCCCCACTTACTTCTAGCGTGAAACTGACAATGCCATCTACATCTACATGTAGTTTGAATGTATTGCTGTGCTTTTGGTTCAGATCCGTTCTTGAAAATTACTTTATATAAGCAACTTTTTCCCTCTTACTGCTAGCGCCAAACTGACAATGCCATCTACATCTACATGTAGTTTGAATGTATTGCTGTGCTTTTGGTTCAGATCCGTTCTTGAAAATTACTTTATATAAGCAACTTTTTCCCTCTTACTGCTAGCGCCAAACTGACAATGCAATCTACATCTACATGTAGTTTGAATGTATTGCTGAACTTTTGGTACAGATCCGTTTGTTAAAATTTCTTTATATGAGCAACGTTTCCCCTATTAGGTCTAGCGCCAAACTGACAATGCAATCTACCTCTACATGTAGTTGGAATGTAATCCTGTGCTTTTGGTCCAGATCCGTTCGTGAAAATTGGTTTCTATGCGCAACTATTTAAATTTCACTACTCGCTCTGAATTGAGAATTCAATCCGCGTCTGCCTTCAATTGTAGGGTACTGCAGAAATTTTGGCACGGATCCATTTGAGAAAATTTCTTTATATGAGCAACTTTTCCCCTCTTACTGCTAGCGTGAAACTGACAATGCCATCTACATCTACATGTAGTTTGAATGTATTGCTGTGCTTTTGGTACAGATCCGTTTGCGGAAATTTCTTTATATGAGCAGCTTTTCCCCTATTAGGTCTATCGCCAAACGGATAATGCAATCTACATCTACATGTAGCTTGAATGTATTGCTGTGCTTTTGGTACAGATCCGTTCTTCAAAATTACTTTATATAAGCACCTTTTCCGCTCTTATTGCTGGAGCCAAATTGACAATGCAATCTACATCTACATGTAGTTTGAATGTATTGCTGAACTTTTGGTACAGATCCGATTGTTAAAATTTCTTTATATGAGCAACTTTTCCCCTCTTACTGCTAGCGTGAAACTGACAATGCCATCTACATCTACATGTAGCTTGAATGTATTGCTGAACTTTTGGTACAGATCCGTTTGTGGAAATTTCTTTATATGAGCAGCTTTTCCCCTATTAGGTCTAGCGCCAAACGGATAATGCAATCCAACTCACCATGTCATTTGAATGTATTGCTGAACTTTTGGTACAGATCCGATTGTTAAAATTTCTTTATATGAGCAACTTTTTCCCTATTACGTCTAGCTCGAAACTGACCATGCAATCCAACTCAGAATGTCATTTGAATGTATTGCTGAACTTTTGGTACAGATCCGTTTGTTAAAATGTCTTTATATAAGCAACTTTTTCCCTCTTACTGCTAGCGCTAAATTGATAATGCAATCTACATCTACATGTAGTTTGAATGTATTGCTGAACTTTTGGTACAGATCCGATTGTTAAAATTTCTTTATATGAGCAACTTTTCCCCACTTACTTCTAGCGTGAAACTGACAATGCCATCTACATCTACATGTAGTTTGAATGTATTGCTGTGCTTTTGGTTCAGATCCGTTCTTGAAAATTACTTTATATAATCAACTTTTTCCCTCTTACTGCTAGCGCCAAACTGATAATGCAATCTACATCTACATTTAGTTTGAATGTATTGCTGTGCTTTTGGTACAGATCCGTTTGCGGAAATTTCTTTATATGAGCAACTTTTCCCCTCTTACTGCTAGCGTGAAACTGACAATGCCATCTACATCTACATGTAGCTTGAATGTATTGCTGTGCTTTTGGTACAGATCCGTTTGTGGAAATTTCTTTATATGAGCAGCTTTTCCCCTATTAGGTCTAGCGCCAAACGGATAATGCAATCCAACTCACCATGTCATTTGAATGTATTGCTGAACTTTTGGTACAGATCGGGTCGTGAAAATTACTTCATATAAGCAACTTTTCCCCTTTTACAGCTAGCGCCAAACTGATAATGCAATCTACATCTACATGTAGCTTGAATGTATTGCTGTGCTTTTGGTACAGATCCGTTCTTGAAAATTACTTTATATAAGCACCTTTTCCGCTCTTATTGCTGGAGCCAAATTGACAATGCAATCTACATCTACATGTAGTTTGAATGTATTGCTGAACTTTTGGTACAGATCCGATTGTTAAAATTTCTTTATATGAGCAACTTTTCCCCTCTTACGTCTAGCGTGAAACTGACAATGCCATCTACATCTACATGTAGTTTGAATGTATTGCTGTGCTTTTGGTTCAGATCCGTTCTTGAAAATTACTTTATATAAGCAGCTTTTCCGCTCTTATTGCTGGAGCCAAATTGACAATGCAATCTACATCTACATGTAGTTTGAATGTATTGCTGAACTTTTGGTACAGATCCGTTTGTTAAAATTTCTTTATATGAGCAACGTTTCCCCTATTAGGTCTAGCGCCAAACTGACAATGCAATCTACCTCTACATGTAGTTGGAATGTAATCCTGTGCTTTTGGTCCAGATCCGTTCGTGAAAATTGGTTTCTATGCGCAACTATTTAAATTTCACTACTCGCTCTGAATTGAGAATTCAATCCGCGTCTGCCTTCAATTGTAGGGTACTGCAGAAATTTTGGCACGGATCCATTTGAGAAAATTTCTTTATATGAGCAACTTTTCCCCTATTAGGTCAAGCGCCAAACTGACAATGCAATCCAATTCAGCATCTCATTTGAAAGTATTGCTGAACTTTTGGTACAGATCCGATTGTTAAAATTTCTTTATATGAGCAACTTTTCCCCTCATACTGCTAGCGCCAAACTTACAATGCAATCTACATCTACATGTAGTTTGAATGTATTGCTGTGCTTTTGGTTCAGATCCGTCTGTTAAAATTTCTTTATATGAGCAATTTTTTCCCTATTACTGCTAGCGCCAAACTGACAATGCAATCCACCTCTACATGTAGTTTGAATGTATTCCTGTGCTTTTGGTACAGATTACTTTGTGAAAATTTCTTTATATGAGCAACTTTTCCCCTATTAGGTCTACCGCCAAACTGACAATACAATCCAACTCAGCATGTCATTTGAATGTATTGCTGAACTTTTAGTACAGATCCGTTCGTTTAAATTTGTTTATATGAGCAACTATTTAACTTTCAGAACTAGCTCTGAACTGAGAATGAAATCCACATCTGCCTTCAATTTTAAGGTACTGCAGAAATTGTGGCACGGATCCGTTTGTGAAAATTTCGTTGTATGAGCAACTTTTCCCCTCTTACTTCTAGCGCCAAACTGACAATGCAATCGATATCAGTTTGGCATGGATCCGTTCGTGAAAATTGCTTTATATGAGCAACTATTTAACTTTCACTACTAGCTCTGAAACGAGAATGCAATCCACATCTGCCTTCATTTGAGTATTGTTCAGCTTTTTGATCATTTTTCCAAAATTCGAGAATTTTTTGATTCTTTGAGCCTTTTCTGAATATTTGAGCATTTTTCACCTTTTTGATCATTTTTATCATTTTTCAAACATTTTTTGAGCCTTTTCCGAATTTTTGAGCAGTTTTCACCCTTATGATCATTTTCAAAACCTCTAGCTTTTTAAATTTTTTTAGCCTTTTCTGAATTTCTTGAGCATTTTTGATCATTTTTCCAAAATTCGAGAATTTTTTGATTTTTTGAGACTTTTCAGAATATTTGAGCATTTTTCACCTTTCTGATCATTTTTAAAAATTTAAATTTGTTTTGGTTTTTTTAACCTTTTCAGTATTTTTGAACATTTTTTCAACTTTTTGATCATTTTTCAATAATTAGAGAAAATTTTGATTTTTTGAGCCTTTTCAGAATTCTTGAGAATTTCTCACCTTTTATGATTTTTGATAAATTTGAGAATTTTTCGATTTTTTGGGCCTTTTCTGAATTTTTGAGGATTTTTCACCTTGATAATTTTTCAAAAATACAAGAAATTTTTGATTTTTTGTGCCTGCTCTGAATTCTTTTCCATTTTCACCTTTTTGATCATTTATCAGAAATTCAAAATATTTTGATTTTTTGAGCCTTTTCTGAATTCATTTTCACCTTTTATCATTTTTCAAAAAATTGAGAATTTTTTAATTTTTTGAGCCTTCTCTGAATTCTTGAGCATTTTTCAAAATTTCAATTTTTTTTTATTTTTTTGAGCCTTTTCTGAATTCTTGAGCAATGTTCACCTTGATAATTTTTCAAAAATTCGAGGATTTTTGGATTGTTTGCACCTGTTCTGAATTTTTGTCCGTTTTTCACCTTTTTGGCTCATTTATCAGAAATTCAAAATATTTTGATTTTTTGAGTCTTTTCTGAATTCATTTTCAGCTTTTCTCATTTTTCAAAAATTCAAGAATTTTTTGAATTTTTGAGCCTTTTCTGAATTTTTGTGCATTTTCCACCTTTTTGATAATTTTTCAAAAATTTGAGAACCTTTTGATTTTTTGAGCCTTTTGTGAATTCTTCAGCATTTTTGACCTTTTTGATCATTTTTCAAAAATTAGAAAATATTTTGAGCCTTTTCTGAATTTTGGAGCATTTTTAACCTTTTTGATCATATTTGAAAAATTTGAAAATATTTTGAGCCTTTTCTGAATTCTTTTGCATTTTTCACCTTTTTGATCATTTTTCCAAAATTCGAGAATTTTTTGATTTTTTGAGACTTTTCAGAATATTTGAGCATTTTTCACCTTTCTGATCATTTTTAAAAATTTAAATTTGTTTTGGTTTTTTTAACCTTTTCAGTATTTTTGAACATTTTTTCAACTTTTTGATCATTTTTCAATAATTAGAGAAAATTTTGATTTTTTGAGCCTTTTCAGAATTCTTGAGAATTTCTCACCTTTTATGATTTTTGATAAATTTGAGAATTTTTCGATTTTTTGGGCCTTTTCTGAATTTTTGAGGATTTTTCACCTTGATAATTTTTCAAAAATACAAGAAATTTTTGATTTTTTTGAGTCTTTTCTGAATTCATTTTCAGCTTTTCTCATTTTTCAAAAATTCAAGAATTTTTTGAATTTTTGAGCCTTTTCTGAATATTTGTGCATTTTCCACCTTTTTGATAATTTTTCAAAAATTTGAGAATCTTTTGATTTTTTGAGCCTTTTGTGAATTCCTCAGCATTTTCAACATTTTTGATCATTTTATAAAAACTAATTTTTTTTTTATTTTTGATATTTTTCCGAATCTTTTGAGCTTTTTTCACGTTTGATCATTTTTAAAAATTCAAAAAAAAGTCATCTTTTAAGCCTAGCGCCAAACTGACAATGCAATCTACATTTACATGTAGTTTGAAAGTATTGCTGAACATTTGGTACAGATCCGATTGTTACAATTTCTTTATGAGCAACTTTTTCCCTATTAGGTCTAGCTCGAACCTGACCATGCAATCCAACTCAGAATGTCATTTGAATGTATTGCTGAACTTTTGGTACAGATCCGTTTGTTAAAATGTCTTTATATAAGCAACTTTTTCCCTCTTACTGCTAGCGCCAAACTGATAATGCAATCTACATCTACATGTAGTTTGAATGTATTGCTGTGCTTTTGGTTCAGATCCGTTCTTGAAAATTACTTTATATAAGCAACTTTTTCCCTCTTACTGCTAGCGCCAAACTGACAATGCAATCTACATCTACATGTAGTTTGAATGTATTGCTGAACTTTTGGTACAGATCCGTTTGTTAAAATTTCTTTATATAAGCAACTTTTTCCCTCTTACTGCTAGCGCCAAACTGATAATGCAATCTACATCTACATGTAGTTTGAATGTATTGCTGTGCTTTTGGTACAGATCCGTTTGTGGAAATTTCTTTATATGAGCAGCTTTTCCCTATTAGGTCTAGCGCCAAACGGATAATGCAATCCAACTCACCATGTCATTTGAATGTATTGCTGAACTTTTGGTACAGATCGGTTCAAAATTACTTCATATAAGCAACTTTTCCCCTTTTACAGCTAGCGCCAAACTTATAATGCAATCTACATCTACATGTAGCTTGAATGTATTGCTGTGCTTTTGGTACAGATCCGTTCTTGAAAATTACTTTATATAAGCACCTTTTCCGCTCTCATTGCTGGAGCCAAATTGACAATGCAATCTACATCTACATGTAGTTTGAATGTATTGCTGAACTTTTGGTACAGATCCGATTGTTAAAATTTCTTTATATGAGCAACTTTTCCCCTCTTTCTGCTAGCGTGAAACTGACAATGCAATCTACATCTACATGTAGCTTGAATGTATTGCTGTGATTTTGGTACAGATCCGATTGTTAAAATTTCTTTATATGAGCAACTTTTCCCCTCTTACTTCTAGCGTGAAACTGACAATGCAATCTACATCTACATGTAGTTTGAATGTATTGCTGAACTTTTGGTACAGATCCGTTTGTTAAAATTTCTTTATATAAGCAACTTTTTCCCTCTTACTGCTAGCGCCAAACTGATAATGCAATCTACATCTACATGTAGTTTGAATGTATTGCTGTGCTTTTGGTACAGATCCGTTTGTGGAAATTTCTTTATATGAGCAGCTTTTCCCCTATTAGGTCTAGCGCCAAACGGATAATGCAATCCAACTCACCATGTCATTTGAATGTATTGCTTAACTTTTGGTACAGATCGGTTCTTGAAAATTACTTCATATAAGCAACTTTTCCCCTTTTACAGCTAGCGCCAAACTTATAATGCAATCTACATCTACATGTAGCTTGAATGTATTGCTGTGCTTTTGGTACAGATCCGTTCTTGAAAATTACTTTATATAAGCACCTTTTCCGCTCTCATTGCTGGAGCCAAATTGACAATGCAATCTACATCTACATGTAGTTTGAATGTATTGCTGAACTTTTGGTACAGATCCGATTGTTAAAATTTCTTTATATGAGCAACTTTTCCCCTCTTTCTGCTAGCGTGAAACTGACAATGCAATCTACATCTACATGTAGTTTGAATGTATTGCTGAACTTTTGGTACAGATCCGATTGTTAAAATTTCTTTATATGAGCAACTTTTCCCCTCTTACTGCTAGCGTGAAACTGACAATGCCATCTACATCTACATGTAGTTTGAATGTATTGCTGTGCTTTTGGTTCAGATCCGTTCTTGAAAATTACTTTATATAAGCAACTTTTTCCCTCTTACTGCTAGCGCCAAACTGACAATGCAATCTACATCTACATGTAGTTTGAATGTATTGCTGAACTTTTGGTACAGATCCGTTTGTTAAAATTTCTTTATATAAGCAACTTTTTCCCTCTTACTGCTAGCGCCAAACTGATAATGCAATCTACATCTACATGTAGTTTGAATGTATTGCTGTGCTTTTGGTACAGATCCGTTTGTGGAAATTTCTTTATATGAGCAGCTTTTCCCCTATTAGGTCTAGCGCCAAACGGATAATGCAATCCAACTCACCATGTCATTTGAATGTATTGCTGAACTTTTGGTACAGATCGGGTCGTGAAAATTACTTCATATAAGCAACTTTTCCCCTTTTACAGCTAGCGCCAACTGATAATGCAATCTACATCTACATGTAGCTTGAATGTATTGCTGTGCTTTTGGTACAGATCCGTTCTTGAAAATTACTTTATATAAGCACCTTTTCCGCTCTCATTGCTGGAGCCAAATTGACAATGCAATCTACATCTACATGTAGTTTGAATGTATTGCTGAACTTTTGGTACAGATCCGATTGTTAAAATTTCTTTATATGAGCAACTTTTCCCCTCTTTCTGCTAGCGTGAAGCTGACAATGCAATCTACATCTACATGTAGTTTGAATGTATTGCTGAACTTTTGGTACAGATCCATTTGTTAAAATTTCTTTATATAAGCAACTTTTCCCCTCTTACTTCTAGCGTGAAACTGACAATGCAATCTACATCTACATGTAGTTTGAATGTATTGCTGAACTTTTGGTACAGATCCGTTTGTTAAAATTTCTTTATATAAGCAACTTTTTCCCTCTTACTGCTAGCGCCAAACTGATAATGCAATCTACATGTAGTTTGAATGTATTGCTGTGCTTTTGGTACAGATCCCTTCTTGAAAATTACTTTATATAAGCAGCTTTTCCGCTCTTATTGCTGGAGCCAAATTGACAATGCAATCTACATCTACATGTAGTTTGAATGTATTGCTGAACTTTTGGTACAGATCCGTTTGTTAAAATTTCTTTATATGAGCAACGTTTCCCCTATTAGGTCTAGCGCCAAACTGACAATGCAATCTACCTCTACATGTAGTTGGAATGTAATCCTGTGCTTTTGGTCCAGATCCGTTCGTGAAAATTGGTTTCTATGCGCAACTATTTAAATTTCACTACTCGCTCTGAATTGAGAATTCAATCCGCGTCTGCCTTCAATTGTAGGGTACTGCAGAAATTTTGGCACGGATCCATTTGAGAAAATTTCTTTATATGAGCAACTTTTCCCCTATTAGGTCTAGCGCCAAACTGACAATGCAATCCAGTTCAGCATCTCATTTGAAAGTATTGCTGAACTTTTGGTACAGATCCGATTGTTAAAATTTCTTTATATGAGCAACTTTTCCCCTCATACTGCTAGCGCCAAACTTACAATGCAATCTACATCTACATGTAGTTTGAATGTATTGCTGTGCTTTTGGTTCAGATCCGTCTGTTAAAATTTCTTTATATGAGCAATTTTTTCCCTATTACTGCTAGCGCCAAACTGACAATGCAATCCACCTCTACATGTAGTTTGAATGTATTCCTGTGCTTTTGGTACAGATTACTTTGTGAAAATTTCTTTATATGAGCAACTTTTCCCCTATTAGGTCTAGCGCCAAACTGACAATACAATCCAACTCAGCATGTCATTTGAATGTATTGCTGAACTTTTAGTACAGATCCGTTCGTTTAAATTTGTTTATATGAGCAACTATTTAACTTTCAGAACTAGCTCTGAACTGAGAATGAAATCCACATCTGCCTTCAATTTTAAGGTACTGCAGAAATTGTGGCACGGATCCGTTTGTGAAAATTTCGTTGTATGAGCAACTTTTCCCCTCTTACTTCTAGCGCCAAACTGACAATGCAATCGATATCAGTTTGGCATGGATCCGTTCGTGAAAATTGCTTTATATGAGCAACTATTTAACTTTCACTACTAGCTCTGAAACGAGAATGCAATCCACATCTGCCTTCATTTGAGTATTGTTCAGCTTTTTGATCATTTTTCCAAAATTCGAGAATTTTTTGATTCTTTGAGCCTTTTCTGAATATTTGAGCATTTTTCACCTTTTTGATCATTTTTATCATTTTTCAAACATTTTTTGAGCCTTTTCCGAATTTTTGAGCAGTTTTCACCCTTATGATCATTTTCAAAAGCTCTAGATTTTTAAATTTTTTTAGCCTTTTCTGATTTTCTTGATCATTTTTGATCATTTTTCAATAATTAGAGAATTTTTTCATTTTTTGAGCATTTTCTGAATTCTTGAGCATTTTTCACCTTTTATAATTTTTCAAAAATTCTAGAATTTTTGGATTGTTTGCACCTGTTCTGAATTTTTGTCCTTTTTTCACCTTTTAGATCATTTATCAGAAATTCAAAATATTTTGATTTTTTGAGTCTTTTCTGAATTCATTTTCAGCTTTTCTCATTTTTCAAAAATTCAAGAATTTTTTGAATTTTTGAGCCTTTTGTGAATTCTTGAGCATTTATCCAAATTTCCCTTTTTTATGCCTTTTCTGAATTTTTGTGCATTTTTCACCTTTTTGATAATTTTTCAAAAATTTGAGAACCTTTTGATTTTTTGAGCCTTTTGTGAATTCTTCAGCATTTTTGACCTTTTTGATCATTTTTCAAAATTTGAAAATATTTTGAGCCTTTTCTGAATTCTTTTGCATTTTTCACCTTTTTGATCATTTTTCCAAAATTCGAGAATTTTTTGATTTTTTGAGACTTTTCAGAATATTTGAGCATTTTTCACCTTTCTGATCATTTTTAAAAATTTAAATTTGTTTTGGTTTTTTTAACCTTTTCAGTATTTTTGAACATTTTTTCAACTTTTTGATCATTTTTCAATAATTAGAGAAAATTTTGATTTTTTGAGCCTTTTCAGAATTCTTGAGAATTTCTCACCTTTTATGATTTTTGATAAATTTGAGAATTTTTCGATTTTTTGGGCCTTTTCTGAATTTTTGAGGATTTTTCACCTTGATAATTTTTCAAAAATACAAGAAATTTTTGATTTTTTTGAGTCTTTTCTGAATTCATTTTCAGCTTTTCTCATTTTTCAAAAATTCAAGAATTTTTTGAATTTTTGAGCCTTTTCTGAATATTTGTGCATTTTCCACCTTTTTGATAATTTTTCAAAAATTTGAGAATCTTTTGATTTTTTGAGCCTTTTGTGAATTCCTCAGCATTTTCAACATTTTTGATCATTTTATAAAAACTAATTTTTTTTTATTTTGATATTTTTCCGAATCTTTTGAGCTTTTTTCACGTTTGATCATTTTTAAAAATTCAAAAAAAAGTCATCTTTTAAGCCTAGCGCCAAACTGACAATGCAATATACATTTACATGTAGTTTGAAAGTATTGCTGAACATTTGGTACAGATCCGATTGTTACAATTTCTTTATGAGCAACTTTTTCCCTATTAGGTCTAGCTCGAACCTGACCATGCAATCCAACTCAGAATGTCATTTGAATGTATTGCTGAACTTTTGGTACAGATCCGTTTGTTAAAATGTCTTTATATAAGCAACTTTTCCCCTCTTACTGCTAGCGCCAAACTGATAATGCAATCTACATCTACATGTAGTTTGAATGTATTGCTGAACTTTTGGTACAGATCCGATTGTTAAAATTTCTTTATATGAGCAACTTTTCCCCTCTTACTGCTAGCGTGAAACTGACAATGCCATCTACATCTACATGTAGTTTGAATGTATTGCTGTGCTTTTGGTTCAGATCCGTTCTTGAAAATTACTTTATATAAGCAACTTTTTCCCTCTTACTGCTAGCGCCAAACTGACAATGCAATCTACATCTACATGTAGTTTGAATGTATTGCTGAACTTTTGGTACAGATCCGTTTGTTAAAATTTCTTTATATAAGCAACTTTTTCCCTCTTACTGCTAGCGCCAAACTGATAATGCAATCTACATCTACATGTAGTTTGAATGTATTGCTGTGCTTTTGGTACAGATCCGTTTGTGGAAATTTCTTTATATGAGCAGCTTTTCCCTATTAGGTCTAGCGCCAAACGGATAATGCAATCCAACTCACCATGTCATTTGAATGTATTGCTTAACTTTTGGTACAGATCGGTTCTTGAAAATTACTTCATATAAGCAACTTTTCCCCTTTTACAGCTAGCGCCAAACTTATAATGCAATCTACATCTACATGTAGCTTGAATGTATTGCTGTGCTTTTGGTACAGATCCGTTCTTGAAAATTACTTTATATAAGCACCTTTTCCGCTCTCATTGCTGGAGCCAAATTGACAATGCAATCTACATCTACATGTAGTTTGAATGTATTGCTGAACTTTTGGTACAGATCCGATTGTTAAAATTTCTTTATATGAGCAACTTTTCCCCTCTTTCTGCTAGCGTGAAACTGACAATGCAATCTACATCTACATGTAGTTTGAATGTATTGCTGAACTTTTGGTACAGATCCGATTGTTAAAATTTCTTTATATGAGCAACTTTTCCCCTCTTACTGCTAGCGTGAAACTGACAATGCCATCTACATCTACATGTAGTTTGAATGTATTGCTGTGCTTTTGGTTCAGATCCGTTCTTGAAAATTACTTTATATAAGCAACTTTTTCCCTCTTACTGCTAGCGCCAAACTGACAATGCAATCTACATCTACATGTAGTTTGAATGTATTGCTGAACTTTTGGTACAGATCCGTTTGTTAAAATTTCTTTATATAAGCAACTTTTTCCCTCTTACTGCTAGCGCCAAACTGATAATGCAATCTACATCTACATGTAGTTTGAATGTATTGCTGTGCTTTTGGTACAGATCCGTTTGTGGAAATTTCTTTATATGAGCAGCTTTTCCCCTATTAGGTCTAGCGCCAAACGGATAATGCAATCCAACTCACCATGTCATTTGAATGTATTGCTGAACTTTTGGTACAGATCGGGTCGTGAAAATTACTTCATATAAGCAACTTTTCCCCCTTTTACAGCTAGCGCCAAACTTATAATGCAATCTACATCTACATGTAGCTTGAATGTATTGCTGTGCTTTTGGTACAGATCCGTTCTTGAAAATTACTTTATATAAGCACCTTTTCCGCTCTCATTGCTGGAGCCAAATTGACAATGCAATCTACATCTACATGTAGTTTGAATGTATTGCTGAACTTTTGGTACAGATCCGATTGTTAAAATTTCTTTATATGAGCAACTTTTCCCCTCTTTCTGCTAGCGTGAAACTGACAATGCCATCTACATCTACATGTAGCTTGAATGTATTGCTGTGATTTTGGTACAGATCCGATTGTTATTATATGAGCAACTTTTCCCCTCTTACTTCTAGCGTGAAACTGACAATGCAATCTACATCTACATGTAGTTTGAATGTATTGCTGAACTTTTGGTACAGATCCGTTTGTTAAAATTTCTTTATATAAGCAACTTTTTCCCTCTTACTGCTAGCGCCAAACTGATAATGCAATCTACATCTACATGTAGTTTGAATGTATTGCTGTGCTTTTGGTACAGATCCGTTTGTGGAAATTTCTTTATATGAGCAGCTTTTCCCCTATTAGGTCTAGCGCCAAACGGATAATGCAATCCAACTCACCATGTCATTTGAATGTATTGCTTAACTTTTGGTACAGATCGGTTCTTGAAAATTACTTCATATAAGCAACTTTTCCCCTTTTACAGCTAGCGCCAAACTTATAATGCAATCTACATCTACATGTAGCTTGAATGTATTGCTGTGCTTTTGGTACAGATCCGTTCTTGAAAATTACTTTATATAAGCACCTTTTCCGCTCTCATTGCTGGAGCCAAATTGACAATGCAATCTACATCTACATGTAGTTTGAATGTATTGCTGAACTTTTGGTACAGATCCGATTGTTAAAATTTCTTTATATGAGCAACTTTTCCCCTCTTTCTGCTAGCGTGAAACTGACAATGCAATCTACATCTACATGTAGTTTGAATGTATTGCTGAACTTTTGGTACAGATCCGATTGTTAAAATTTCTTTATATGAGCAACTTTTCCCCCTCTTACTGCTAGCGTGAAACTGACAATGCCATCTACATCTACATGTAGTTTGAATGTATTGCTGTGCTTTTGGTTCAGATCCGTTCTTGAAAATTCCTTTATATAAGCAACTTTTTCCCTCTTACTGCTAGCGCCAAACTGACAATGCAATCTACATCTACATGTAGTTTGAATGTATTGCTGAACTTTTGGTACAGATCCGTTTGTTAAAATTTCTTTATATAAGCAACTTTTTCCCTCTTACTGCTAGCGCCAAACTGATAATGCAATCTACATCTACATGTAGTTTGAATGTATTGCTGTGCTTTTGGTACAGATCCGTTTGTGGAAATTTCTTTATATGAGCAGCTTTTCCCCTATTAGGTCTAGCGCCAAACGGATAATGCAATCCAACTCACCATGTCATTTGAATGTATTGCTGAACTTTTGGTACAGATCGGGTCGTGAAAATTACTTCATATAAGCAACTTTTCCCCTTTTACAGCTAGCGCCAAACTGATAATGCAATCTACATCTACATGTAGCTTGAATGTATTGCTGTGCTTTTGGTACAGATCCGTTCTTGAAAATTACTTTATATAAGCACCTTTTCCGCTCTCATTGCTGGAGCCAAATTGACAATGCAATCTACATCTACATGTAGTTTGAATGTATTGCTGAACTTTTGGTACAGATCCGATTGTTAAAATTTCTTTATATGAGCAACTTTTCCCCTCTTTCTGCTAGCGTGAAACTGACAATGCAATCTACATCTACATGTAGTTTGAATGTATTGCTGAACTTTTGGTACAGATCCATTTGTTAAAATTTCTTTATATAAGCAACTTTTCCCCTCTTACTTCTAGCGTGAAACTGACAATGCAATCTACATCTACATGTAGTTTGAATGTATTGCTGAACTTTTGGTACAGATCCGTTTGTTAAAATTTCTTTATATAAGCAACTTTTTCCCTCTTACTGCTAGCGCCAAACTGATAATGCAATCTACATGTAGTTTGAATGTATTGCTGTGCTTTTGGTACAGATCCCTTCTTGAAAATTACTTTATATAAGCAGCTTTTCCGCTCTTATTGCTGGAGCCAAATTGACAATGCAATCTACATCTACATGTAGTTTGAATGTATTGCTGAACTTTTGGTACAGATCCGTTTGTTAAAATTTCTTTATATGAGCAACGTTTCCCCTATTAGGTCTAGCGCCAAACTGACAATGCAATCTACCTCTACATGTAGTTGGAATGTAATCCTGTGCTTTTGGTCCAGATCCGTTCGTGAAAATTGGTTTCTATGCGCAACTATTTAAATTTCACTACTCGCTCTGAATTGAGAATTCAATCCGCGTCTGCCTTCAATTGTAGGGTACTGCAGAAATTTTGGCACGGATCCATTTGAGAAAATTTCTTTATATGAGCAACTTTTCCCCTATTAGGTCTAGCGCCAAACTGACAATGCAATCCAGTTCAGCATCTCATTTGAAAGTATTGCTGAACTTTTGGTACAGATCCGATTGTTAAAATTTCTTTATATGAGCAACTTTTCCCCTCATACTGCTAGCGCCAAACTTACAATGCAATCTACATCTACATGTAGTTTGAATGTATTGCTGTGCTTTTGGTTCAGATCCGTCTGTTAAAATTTCTTTATATGAGCAATTTTTTCCCTATTACTGCTAGCGCCAAACTGACAATGCAATCCACCTCTACATGTAGTTTGAATGTATTCCTGTGCTTTTGGTACAGATTACTTTGTGAAAATTTCTTTATATGAGCAACTTTTCCCCTATTAGGTCTAGCGCCAAACTGACAATACAATCCAACTCAGCATGTCATTTGAATGTATTGCTGAACTTTTAGTACAGATCCGTTCGTTTAAATTTGTTTATATGAGCAACTATTTAACTTTCAGAACTAGCTCTGAACTGAGAATGAAATCCACATCTGCCTTCAATTTTAAGGTACTGCAGAAATTGTGGCACGGATCCGTTTGTGAAAATTTCGTTGTATGAGCAACTTTTCCCCTCTTACTTCTAGCGCCAAACTGACAATGCAATCGATATCAGTTTGGCATGGATCCGTTCGTGAAAATTGCTTTATATGAGCAACTATTTAACTTTCACTACTAGCTCTGAAACGAGAATGCAATCCACATCTGCCTTCATTTGAGTATTGTTCAGCTTTTTGATCATTTTTCCAAAATTCGAGAATTTTTTGATTCTTTGAGCCTTTTTCTGAATATTTGAGCATTTTTCACCTTTTTGATCATTTTTATCATTTTTCAAACATTTTTGAGCCTTTTCCGAATTTTTGAGCAGTTTTCACCCTTATGATCATTTTCAAAAGCTCTAGATTTTTAAATTTTTTTAGCCTTTTCTGATTTTCTTGATCATTTTTGATCATTTTTCAATAATTAGAGAATTTTTCATTTTTTGAGCATTTTCTGAATTCTTGAGCATTTTTCACCTTTTATAATTTTTCAAAAATTCTAGAATTTTTGGATTGTTTGCACCTGTTCTGAATTTTTGTCCTTTTTTCACCTTTTAGATCATTTATCAGAAATTCAAAATATTTTGATTTTTTGAGTCTTTTCTGATTCATTTTCAGCTTTTCTCATTTTTCAAAAATTCAAGAATTTTTTGAATTTTTGAGCCTTTTGTGAATTCTTGAGCATTTATCCAAATTTCCCTTTTTTATGCCTTTTCTGAATTTTTGTGCATTTTTCACCTTTTTGATAATTTTTCAAAAATTTGAGAACCTTTTGATTTTTTGAGCCTTTTGTGAATTCTTCAGCATTTTTGACCTTTTTGATCATTTTTCAAAAATTTGAAAATATTTTGAGCCTTTTCTGAATTCTTTTGCATTTTTCACCTTTTTGATCATTTTTCCAAAATTCGAGAATTTTTTGATTTTTTGAGACTTTTCAGAATATTTGAGCATTTTCACCTTTCTGATCATTTTTAAAAATTTAAATTTGTTTTGGTTTTTTTAACCTTTTCAGTATTTTTGAACATTTTTTCAACTTTTTGATCATTTTTCAATAATTAGAGAAAATTTTGATTTTTTGAGCCTTTTCAGAATTCTTGAGAATTTCTCACCTTTTATGATTTTTGATAAATTTGAGAATTTTTCGATTTTTTGGGCCTTTTCTGAATTTTTGAGGATTTTTCACCTTGATAATTTTTCAAAATACAAGAAATTTTGATTTTTTTGAGTCTTTTCTGAATTCATTTTCAGCTTTCTCATTTTTCAAAATTCAAGAATTTTTGAATTTTGAGCCTTTTCTGAATATTTGTGCATTTTCCACCTTTTTGATAATTTTTCAAAAATTTGAGAATCTTTTGATTTTTGAGCCTTTTGTGAATTCCTCAGCATTTTCAACATTTTTGATCATTTTATAAAAACTAATTTTTTTTTATTTTTGATATTTTTCCGAATCTTTTGAGCTTTTTTCACGTTTGATCATTTTTAAAAATTCAAAAAAAAGTCATCTTTTAAGCCTAGCGCCAAACTGACAATGCAATATACATTTACATGTAGTTTGAAAGTATTGCTGAACATTTGGTACAGATCCGATTGTTACAATTTCTTTATGAGCAACTTTTTCCCTATTAGGTCTAGCTCGAACCTGACCATGCAATCCAACTCAGAATGTCATTTGAATGTATTGCTGAACTTTTGGTACAGATCCGTTTGTTAAAATGTCTTTATATAAGCAACTTTTCCCCTCTTACTGCTAGCGCCAAACTGATAATGCAATCTACATCTACATGTAGTTTGAATGTATTGCTGAACTTTTGGTACAGATCCGATTGTTAAAATTTCTTTATATGAGCAACTTTTCCCCTCTTACTGCTAGCGTGAAACTGACAATGCCATCTACATCTACATGTAGTTTGAATGTATTGCTGTGCTTTTGGTTCAGATCCGTTCTTGAAAATTACTTTATATAAGCAACTTTTTCCCTCTTACTGCTAGCGCCAAACTGACAATGCAATCTACATCTACATGTAGTTTGAATGTATTGCTGAACTTTTGGTACAGATCCGTTTGTTAAAATTTCTTTATATAAGCAACTTTTTCCCTCTTACTGCTAGCGCCAAACTGATAATGCAATCTACATCTACATGTAGTTTGAATGTATTGCTGTGCTTTTGGTACAGATCCGTTTGTGGAAATTTCTTTATATGAGCAGCTTTTCCCCTATTAGGTCTAGCGCCAAACGGATAATGCAATCCAACTCACCATGTCATTTGAATGTATTGCTTAACTTTTGGTACAGATCGGTTCTTGAAAATTACTTCATATAAGCAACTTTTCCCCTTTTACAGCTAGCGCCAAACTTATAATGCAATCTACATCTACATGTAGCTTGAATGTATTGCTGTGCTTTTGGTACAGATCCGTTCTTGAAAATTACTTTATATAAGCACCTTTTCCGCTCTCATTGCTGGAGCCAAATTGACAATGCAATCTACATCTACATGTAGTTTGAATGTATTGCTGAACTTTTGGTACAGATCCGATTGTTAAAATTTCTTTATATGAGCAACTTTTCCCCTCTTTCTGCTAGCGTGAAACTGACAATGCAATCTACATCTACATGTAGTTTGAATGTATTGCTGAACTTTTGGTACAGATCCGATTGTTAAAATTTCTTTATATGAGCAACTTTTCCCCTCTTACTGCTAGCGTGAAACTGACAATGCCATCTACATCTACATGTAGTTTGAATGTATTGCTGTGCTTTTGGTTCAGATCCGTTCTTGAAAATTACTTTATATAAGCAACTTTTTCCCTCTTACTGCTAGCGCCAACTGACAATGCAATCTACGATCTACATGTAGTTTGAATGTATTGCTGAACTTTTGGTACAGATCCGTTTGTTAAAATTTCTTTATATAAGCAACTTTTTCCCTCTTACTGCTAGCGCCAAACTGATAATGCAATCTACATCTACATGTAGTTTGAATGTATTGCTGTGCTTTTGGTACAGATCCGTTTGTGGAAATTTCTTTATATGAGCAGCTTTTCCCCTATTAGGTCTAGCGCCAAACGGATAATGCAATCCAACTCACCATGTCATTTGAATGTATTGCTGAACTTTTGGTACAGATCGGGTCGTGAAAATTACTTCATATAAGCAACTTTTCCCCTTTTTACAGCTAGCGCCAAACTGATAATGCAATCTACATCTACATGTAGCTTGAATGTATTGCTGTGCTTTTGGTACAGATCCGTTCTTGAAAATTACTTTATATAAGCACCTTTTCCGCTCTCATTGCTGGAGCCAAATTGACAATGCAATCTACATCTACATGTAGTTTGAATGTATTGCTGAACTTTTGGTACAGATCCGATTGTTAAAATTTCTTTATATGAGCAACTTTTCCCCTCTTTCTGCTAGCGTGAAACTGACAATGCAATCTACATCTACATGTAGTTTGAATGTATTGCTGAACTTTTGGTACAGATCCATTTGTTAAAATTTCTTTATATAAGCAACTTTTCCCCTCTTACTTCTAGCGTGAAACTGACAATGCAATCTACATCTACATGTAGTTTGAATGTATTGCTGAACTTTTGGTACAGATCCGTTTGTTAAAATTTCTTTATATAAGCAACTTTTTCCCTCTTACTGCTAGCGCCAAACTGATAATGCAATCTACATGTAGTTTGAATGTATTGCTGTGCTTTTGGTACAGATCCCTTCTTGAAAATTACTTTATATAAGCAGCTTTTCCGCTCTTATTGCTGGAGCCAAATTGACAATGCAATCTACATCTACATGTAGTTTGAATGTATTGCTGAACTTTTGGTACAGATCCGTTTGTTAAAATTTCTTTATATGAGCAACGTTTCCCCTATTTGGTCTAGCGCCAAACTGACAATGCAATCTACCTCTACATGTAGTTGGAATGTAATCCTGTGCTTTTGGTCCAGATCCGTTCGTGAAAATTGGTTTCTATGCGCAACTATTTAAATTTCACTACTCGCTCTGAATGAGAATTCAATCCGCGTCTGCCTTCAATTGTAGGGTACTGCAGAAATTTTGGCACGGATCCATTTGAGAAAATTTCTTTATATGAGCAACTTTTCCCCTATTAGGTCTAGCGCCAAACTGACAATGCAATCCAATTCAGCATCTCATTGAAAGTATTGCTGAACTTTTGGTACAGATCCGATTGTTAAAATTCTTTATATGAGCAACTTTTCCCCTCATACTGCTAGCGCCAAACTTACAATGCAATCTACATCTACATGTAGTTTGAATGTATTGCTGTGCTTTTGGTTCAGATCCGTCTGTTAAAATTTCTTTATATGAGCAATTTTTTCCCTATTACTGCTAGCGCCAAACTGACAATGCAATCCACCTCTACATGTAGTTTGAATGTATTCCTGTGCTTTTGGTACAGATTACTTTGTGAAAATTTCTTTATATGAGCAACTTTTCCCCTATTAGGTCTAGCGCCAAACTGACAATACAATCCAACTCAGCATGTCATTTGAATGTATTGCTGAACTTTTAGTACAGATCCGTTCGTTTAAATTTGTTTATATGAGCAACTATTTAACTTTCAGAACTAGCTCTGAACTGAGAATGAAATCCACATCTGCCTTCAATTTTAAGGTACTGCAGAAATTGTGGCACGGATCCGTTTGTGAAAATTTCGTTGTATGAGCAACTTTTCCCCTCTTACTTCTAGCGCCAAACTGACAATGCAATCGATATCAGTTTGGCATGGATCCGTTCGTGAAAATTGCTTTATATGAGCAACTATTTAACTTTCACTACTAGCTCTGAAACGAGAATGCAATCCACATCTGCCTTCATTTGAGTATTGTTCAGCTTTTTGATCATTTTTCCAAAATTCGAGAATTTTTTGATTCTTTGAGCCTTTTCTGAATATTTGAGCATTTTTCACCTTTTTGATCATTTTTATCATTTTTCAAACATTTTTTGAGCCTTTTCCGAATTTTTGAGCAGTTTTCACCCTTATGATCATTTTCAAAAGCTCTAGATTTTTAAATTTTTTTAGCCTTTTCTGATTTTCTTGATCATTTTTGATCATTTTTCAATAATTAGAGAATTTTTTCATTTTTTGAGCATTTTCTGAATTCTTGAGCATTTTTCACCTTTTATAATTTTTCAAAAATTCTAGAATTTTTGGATTGTTTGCACCTGTTCTGAATTTTTGTCCTTTTTTCACCTTTTAGATCATTTATCAGAAATTCAAAATATTTTGATTTTTTGAGTCTTTTCTGAATTCATTTTCAGCTTTTCTCATTTTTCAAAAATTCAAGAATTTTTTGAATTTTTGAGCCTTTTGTGAATTCTTGAGCATTTATCCAAATTTCCCTTTTTTATGCCTTTCTGAATTTTTGTGCATTTTTCACCTTTTTGATAATTTTTCAAAAATTTGAGAACCTTTTGATTTTTTGAGCCTTTTGTGAATTCTTCAGCATTTTTGACCTTTTTGATCATTTTCAAAAATTTGAAAATATTTTGAGCCTTTTCTGAATTCTTTTGCATTTTTCACCTTTTGATCATTTTTCCAAAATTCGAGAATTTTTTGATTTTTTGAGACTTTTCAGAATATTTGAGCATTTTTCACCTTTCTGATCATTTTTAAAAATTTAAATTTGTTTTGGTTTTTTTAACCTTTTCAGTATTTTTGAACATTTTTTCAACTTTTTGATCATTTTTCAATAATTAGAGAAAATTTTGATTTTTTGAGCCTTTTCAGAATTCTTGAGAATTTCTCACCTTTTATGATTTTTGATAAATTTGAGAATTTTTCGATTTTTTGGGCCTTTTCTGAATTTTTGAGGATTTTTCACCTTGATAATTTTTCAAAAATACAAGAAATTTTTGATTTTTTTGAGTCTTTTCTGAATTCATTTTCAGCTTTTCTCATTTTTCAAAAATTCAAGAATTTTTTGAATTTTTGAGCCTTTTCTGAATATTTGTGCATTTTCCACCTTTTTGATAATTTTTTCAAAAATTTGAGAATCTTTTGATTTTTTGAGCCTTTTGTGAATTCCTCAGCATTTTCAACATTTTTGATCATTTTATAAAAACTAATTTTTTTTTATTTTTGATATTTTTCCGAATCTTTTGAGCTTTTTTCACGTTTGATCATTTTTAAAAATTCAAAAAAAAGTCATCTTTTAAGCCTAGCGCCAAACTGACAATGCAATATACATTTACATGTAGTTTGAAAGTATTGCTGAACATTTGGTACAGATCCGATTGTTACAATTTTTTATGAGCAACTTTTTCCCTATTAGGTCTAGCTCGAACCTGACCATGCAATCCAACTCAGAATGTCATTTGAATGTATTGCTGAACTTTTGGTACAGATCCGTTTGTTAAAATGTCTTTATATAAGCAACTTTTCCCCTCTTACTGCTAGCGCCAAACTGATAGTGCAATCTACATCTACATGTAGTTTGAATGTATTGCTGAACTTTTGGTACAGATCCGATTGTTAAAATTTCTTTATATGAGCAACTTTTCCCCTCTTACTGCTAGCGTGAAACTGACAATGCCATCTACATCTACATGTAGTTTGAATGTATTGCTGTGCTTTTGGTTCAGATCCGTTCTTGAAAATTACTTTATATAAGCAACTTTTTCCCTCTTACTGCTAGCGCCAAACTGACAATGCAATCTACATCTACATGTAGTTTGAATGTATTGCTGAACTTTTGGTACAGATCCGTTTGTTAAAATTTCTTTATATAAGCAACTTTTTCCCTCTTACTGCTAGCGCCAAACTGATAATGCAATCTACATCTACATGTAGTTTGAATGTATTGCTGTGCTTTTGGTACAGATCCGTTTGTGGAAATTTCTTTATATGAGCAGCTTTTCCCCTATTAGGTCTAGCGCCAAACGGATAATGCAATCCAACTCACCATGTCATTTGAATGTATTGCTTAACTTTTGGTACAGATCGGTTCTTGAAAATTACTTCATATAAGCAACTTTTCCCCTTTTACAGCTAGCGCCAAACTTATAATGCAATCTACATCTACATGTAGCTTGAATGTATTGCTGTGCTTTTGGTACAGATCCGTTCTTGAAAATTACTTTATATAAGCACCTTTTCCGCTCTCATTGCTGGAGCCAAATTGACAATGCAATCTACATCTACATGTAGTTTGAATGTATTGCTGAACTTTTGGTACAGATCCGATTGTTAAAATTTCTTTATATGAGCAACTTTTCCCCTCTTTCTGCTAGCGTGAAACTGACAATGCAATCTACATCTACATGTAGTTTGAATGTATTGCTGAACTTTTGGTACAGATCCGATTGTTAAAATTTCTTTATATGAGCAACTTTTCCCTCTTACTGCTAGCGTGAAACTGACAATGCCATCTACATCTACATGTAGTTTGAATGTATTGCTGTGCTTTTGGTTCAGATCCGTTCTTGAAAATTACTTTATATAAGCAACTTTTTCCCTCTTACTGCTAGCGCCAAACTGACAATGCAATCTACATCTACATGTAGTTTGAATGTATTGCTGGAACTTTTGGTACAGATCCGTTTGTTAAAATTTCTTTATATAAGCAACTTTTTCCCTCTTACTGCTAGCGCCAAACTGATAATGCAATCTACATCTACATGTAGTTTGAATGTATTGCTGTGCTTTTGGTACAGATCCGTTTGTGGAAATTTCTTTATATGAGCAGCTTTTCCCCTATTAGGTCTAGCGCCAAACGGATAATGCAATCCAACTCACCATGTCATTTGAATGTATTGCTTAACTTTTGGTACAGATCGGTTCTTGAAAATTACTTCATATAAGCAACTTTTCCCTTTTACAGCTAGCGCCAAACTTATAATGCAATCTACATCTACATGTAGCTTGAATGTATTGCTGTGCTTTTGGTACAGATCCGTTCTTGAAAATTACTTTATATAAGCACCTTTTCCGCTCTCATTGCTGGAGCCAAATTGACAATGCAATCTACATCTACATGTAGTTTGAATGTATTGCTGAACTTTTGGTACAGATCCGATTGTTAAAATTTCTTTATATGAGCAACTTTTCCCCTCTTTCTGCTAGCGTGAAACTGACAATGCAATCTACATCTACATGTAGTTTGAATGTATTGCTGAACTTTTGGTACAGATCCATTTGTTAAAATTTCTTTATATAAGCAACTTTTTTCCCTCTTACTGCTAGCGCCAAACTGATAATGCAATCTACATGTAGTTTGAATGTATTGCTGTGCTTTTGGTACAGATCCCTTCTTGAAAATTACTTTATATAGAGCAGCTTTTCCGCTCTTATTGCTGGAGCCAAATTGACAATGCAATCTACATCTACATGTAGTTTGAATGTATTGCTGAACTTTTGGTACAGATCCGTTTGTTAAAATTTCTTTATATGAGCAACGTTTCCCCTATTAGGTCTAGCGCCAAACTGACAATGCAATCTACCTCTACATGTAGTTGGAATGTAATCCTGTGCTTTTGGTCCAGATCCGTTCGTGAAAATTGGTTTCTATGCGCAACTATTTAAATTTCACTACTCGCTCTGAATTGAGAATTCAATCCGCGTCTGCCTTCAATTGTAGGGTACTGCAGAAATTTTGGCACGGATCCATTTGAGAAAATTTCTTTATATGAGCAACTTTTCCCCTATTAGGTCTAGCGCCAAACTGACAATGCAATCCAATTCAGCATCTCATTTGAAAGTATTGCTGAACTTTTGGTACAGATCCGATTGTTAAAATTTCTTTATATGAGCAACTTTTCCCCTCATACTGCTAGCGCCAAAATTACAATGCAATCTACATCTACATGTAGTTTGAATGTATTGCTGTGCTTTTGGTTCAGATCCGTCTGTTAAAATTTCTTTATATGAGCAATTTTTTCCCTATTACTGCTAGCGCCAAACTGACAATGCAATCCACCTCTACATGTAGTTTGAATGTATTCCTGTGCTTTTGGTACAGATTACTTTGTGAAAATTTCTTTATATGAGCAACTTTTCCCCTATTAGGTCTAGCGCCAAACTGACAATACAATCCAACTCAGCATGTCATTTGAATGTATTGCTGAACTTTTAGTACAGATCCGTTCGTTTAAATTTGTTTATATGAGCAACTATTTAACTTTCAGAACTAGCTCTGAACTGAGAATGAAATCCACATCTGCCTTCAATTTTAAGGTACTGCAGAAATTGTGGCACGGATCCGTTTGTGAAAATTTCGTTGTATGAGCAACTTTTCCCCTCTTACTTCTAGCGCCAAACTGACAATGCAATCGATATCAGTTTGGCATGGATCCGTTCGTGAAAATTGCTTTATATGAGCAACTATTTAACTTTCACTACTAGCTCTGAAACGAGAATGCAATCCACATCTGCCTTCATTTGAGTATTGTTCAGCTTTTTGATCATTTTTCCAAAATTCGAGAATTTTTTGATTCTTTGAGCCTTTTCTTAATATTTGAGCATTTTTCACCTTTTTTGATCATTTTTATCATTTTTCAAACATTTTTTGAGCCTTTTCCGAATTTTTGAGCAGTTTTCACCCTTATGATCATTTTCAAAAGCTCTAGATTTTTAATTTTTTTTAGCCTTTTCTGATTTTCTTGATCATTTTTGATCATTTTTTCAATAATTAGAGAATTTTTTCATTTTTTGAGCATTTTCTGAATTCTTGAGCATTTTTCACCTTTTATAATTTTTCAAAAATTCTAGAATTTTTGGATTGTTTGCACCTGTTCTGAATTTTTGTCCGTTTTTCACCTTTTAGATCATTTATCAGAAATTCAAAATATTTTGATTTTTTGAGTCTTTTCTGAATTCATTTTCAGCTTTTCTCATTTTTCAAAAATTCAAGAATTTTTTGAATTTTTGAGCCTTTTGTGAATTCTTGAGCATTTATCCAAATTTCCCTTTTTTATGCCTTTTCTGAATTTTTGTGCATTTTTCACCTTTTTGATAATTTTTCAAAAATTTGAGAACCTTTTGATTTTTTGAGCCTTTTGTGAATTCTTCAGCATTTTTGACCTTTTTGATCATTTTTCAAAAATTTGAAAATATTTTGAGCCTTTCTGAATTCTTTTGCATTTTTCACCTTTTTGATCATTTTTCCAAAATTCGAGAATTTTTTTGATTTTTTGAGACTTTTCAGAA
>JAVMKO010000030.1:0-38223 GCA_032164245.1 Sternotherus odoratus | reverse complement strand
AGGGGAGACCCCCACCCCCCCCAACTCGTGGATCCCCCCACCCCCACCCCCTCCACAACTCAGGGATCCCCCCACCGGGGGATCCCCCCACCCCCCCCAACTCGGGGATCCCCCCACCCCCACCCGGGGCTCCCTCCCCCTTGGGGTCCCCCCCTCCCCGGCTACCTGCTCGGGGCTGGCGCTCCGCCGCCTCTTCATGGGGCCGGGGGCCTCTTCGTGGGGCGGGGGCTGGGCGGGGGGGATGGGCTGCACCACGGGGGGCTCCGGGGGGGGGGCCGGCCGCTTCATCTGGGGGCTGCGCTTGGCCGAGAAATTCCGCTTCTGGGGGGGGGGGGGGAAGAAGATACGGGGTGAGAGGCTCCCCTCCCCCATCGGTCCCCCCCCCACCGGGACTCCCCTCCCCCACCAGTCCCCCCAGGGGCTCCCCTCCCGCTCCAGCCCCCCCCCCAAGGAACACCCCCCCCCAGGGGCTCACCTCCAGGTGCAGGAGGTTCCACACCTGCTGCAGGGGGGGCAGGGCCTTGCCCCGGTGATGGGAGGCGCCCGAGTGGAAATTCCACAGCTGAGCCTGGGAGGGGGTGGGGGGGAGAGAGGTGGGTCAGTGGGGAGGGGGAGGGTGGCGTCTGGGTGACCCACTCACCCCCTACCCCCCCGCCAGAACACACGATAGCCGGTACACCCCCCCCCCCCCCCGATCCAATGGGCCAGTCCGGCCCAGAACCCCCCCCCCCCCATTAGATCAATGGACCCATCTGGCCCAGAACCCCCCCCCCCTTCCTCCCCTGGATCAGGCCAATGGGCCTACCTGGCTCTGAACCCCCCTCTCCGATCAGGCCAATGGGCCAGTCCGGCCCAGAACCCCCCTCCCCTGATCAGGCCAATGGGCCAGTCCGGCCCAGAACCCCCCTCCCCCGATCAGGCCAATGGGCCAGTCCGGCCCAGAACCCCCCTCCCCCGATCAGGCCAATGGGCCAGTCCGGCCCAGAACCCCCCTCTCCCGATCAGGCCAATGGGCCAGTCCGGCCCAGAACCCCCCTCTCCCGATCAGGCCAATGGGCCAGTCCGGCCCAGAACCCCCCTCTCCCGATCAGGCCAATGGGCCAGTCCAGCCCAGAACTCCCCACCCCAATCAAGGCAATGGACCTACCCGGACCAGAACCCCCCTCCCCGATCAGGCCAATGGACCTACCCGGACCAGAACCCCCCTCCCTGATCAGGCCAATGGGCCAGTCCAGCCCGGAACCTCCCTCCCCTGATCGGCCCCATGGACCCACCCGGGTGTTGCCAACCTCCACAGAGCAGGAAGTCACCCGAACAACCCCGCACAGTCGCTAGGCGCCGCTGTCAACACTCTCAAAAGAAGCCAACAACGTCACTGAACAGCATGGCCAGAGAACGACCCCCCTGCACATCCGCACACACACACAACCACACACACACACACACACAACCACAACCCCACACACACCCCCACACACACCCACACCCACACAACCACAACCCCCCCACAACCACACACACACAACCACAACCCCCCCACACAACCACACACACACACAACCACAACCCCCCACACAACCACACACACACACAACCACAACCCCCCCACACAACCACACACACACACACCCACAACCACAACCCCCCCCCACACACCCACACACACCCACACCCACACAACCACAACCCCCCCACACACCCACACACACCCACACCCACACAACCACAACCCCCCCACACACCCACACACACCCACACCCACACAACCACAACCCCCCCACACAACCACACACACACAACCACACACACACACAACCACAACCCCCCCCACACACAATCACAACCCCACACACACACACCCACACACACACAACCACACATTCACATACACACACACCTTGCACCTGCACATCCGCAAACACCCCCCCCACAACCACACACATACACACACACATTCACATACACACACACCTTGCACCTGCACATCCGCAAACACACCCCCACACACATACACACAACCACACACACATTCACATACACACACACCTTGCACCTGCACATCCGCAAACACACCCCCACACAACCACACACATACACACCCCCACACAACCACACACACATTCACATACACACACACCTTGCACCTGCACATCCGCAAACACACCCCACACAACCACACACATACACACACACAACCACACACATATTCACATACACACACACCTTGCACCTGCACATCCGCAAACACACCCACACACAACCACACGCACACCCCCGTGTACACACCCACCCCTGCACATCCGTACACTAATACACACAACTGCTCACACAGTTGTGCACCCCCCCCTGCACCTCTGCAAACACACACACACACACACCACCGCACACACCCACACACCTGCACACCCGCACACTAATACACACACCCGCACACAGACCCCACATGCACACACACCCCGCACCTCCACATCTGCACACACCCACCCCCACAACTGCACACCCACACACAACCACATGCACCCCCCCGTGTACACACCCGCACACTAATACACACAACCGCACACACAGACCCCGCATGTGCACACACACCCCGCACATCCGAACACAACCCTCCCCCACAAAGGCACACCCCCACCCCACGTGCACCCCCCCACACACACACAGACACAAACACACACAGACTGGCACACTTACCCCCACATACACACCCACACACCCTGCATGCATAACCCCCCCGCGCACACACCACACACCCCCCCATCACACCACCATCCACCAGCAGCTTGGGTGTGTTCACCAAATCCATCCTGCGCTCCCTGGGGACCGGACGTCCCGATTTGGGGGGGGGGGGTTCTTATCTCGGCACCTGTTACCCCCCCACCCCGTCCCGATTTTCCCTACCTGACAGCCTGGATTTGGGGCGGCGTGGGAAGGGGGCTGGGGGTTGGATAAGGGGCAGGGAGTCCCAGGGGGCAGTCAAGGGCCGGGGAGGCTTAGATAGGGGGTGGGGTCCCGGGGGGAGGGTTAGGGGCGGGGGGGGGGGTCTCTGAAGGGGGCAGCCAGGGGACAGGGAGCGGGGGGGGGGTCTCTGAAGGGGGCAGCCAGGGGACAGGGAGCGGGGGGGGGGTTGGTTGGATGGGTCGGGGGTTCTGAGTGGGGCAGGAAGTGGGAGAGGGGGTAACAGGCGCCGATATAAGACAACACCCCAAATAATCGGGGGGGTCCCCTATAAAATCGGGACATCCGGTCCCCCCCGCCGCAGTGGCCCCCCCAACCACCCCTCCCCCGGCAGATTCTCGGGACCCGCCGGCCCAGTGGGCTGAGCGGGTGCATCTCGCTCGCATGAGTGGTGCCCTCGCACGAGTGGCGCCCTCGCACGAGTGGCGCCCTCACATGAGTGGCACCCTCGCACGAGTGGCACCCTTGCACGGCTCACTCGCACGAGTGGCACCCTTGCACGAGTGGCACCCTCACATGGCGCCCTCGCACGAGTGGCGCCCTCGCACGAGTGGCGACCTTGCACGGCTCCCTCGCACGAGTGGCACCCTCGCACGGCGCCCTCACATGAGTGGCGCCCTCGCACGAGTGGCACCCTCTCACGGCTCACTCACACGAGTGGCACCCTCGCACGAGTGGCACCCTCACATGGCTCCCTCGCACAAGTGGCTCCCTCGCACGAGTGGCACCCTCACATGGCTCCCTCGCACGAGTGGCACCCTCACATGGCTCCCTCGCACGAGTGGCTCCCTCGCACGAGTGGCTCTCTCGCACGGCCACCCCGCCCCATGAAATCTCACCGCCCGCAACCGCCCGCAACCGCCGCACCCCCCCCACCGCCCCCGGAGCCGGCCCCACCTGCTGCAGGCGGGCGATGCGGGCCCCCATCTCGCCGTAGGTCCCATAGTCGCGCTGGTAGCGGGCGGCGTTGTGGTAGCACCCCACGGCGTCCTCCCAGTCCTGCTCCGACTCGTACAGCTGCCCCAGCTGCTCCCACATCTGGGGCTGGCCCGGGTCCCGCTGCAGGGCGTGGACGCAGCCGTGGAGCATCTCCAGCTTCCCGGGCGGGGGCCGGGGGGCCGAGCTCCTGGGGGGCGGGGAGGGGGCGTCAGATTCGGGGGTCCTGCCCCACAGACCTTGGGTTCTCCCCCCCGCCTCTGGGAGGGGAGTGGGGTCTAGTGGTTAGAGCAGGGGGGGCTGGGAGCCAGGACTCCTGGGTTCTCCCCCCCGCCTCTGGGAGGGGAGTGGGGTCTAGTGGTTAGAGCAGGGGGGGCTGGGAGCCAGGACTCCTGGGTTCTCCCCCCCGCCTCTGGGAGGGGAGTGGGGTCTAGTGGTTAGAGCGGGGGGGGCTGGGAGCCAGGACTCCTGGGTTCTCTCCCCGGCTCTGGGAGGGGAGTGGGGGCTGGTGGGTCAGAGCAGGGGGGGCTGGGAGCCAGGACTCCTGGGTTCTCTCCCCGGCTCTGGGAGGGGAGTGGGGTCTAGTGGTCAGAGCAGGGGGGGCTGGGAGCCAGGACTCCTGGGTTCTCTCCCCGGCTCTGGGAGGGGAGCGGGGTCTAGTGGTCAGAGCAGGGGGGGCTGGGAGCCAGGACTCCTGGGTTCTCTCCCCGGCTCAGGGAGGGGCCTGCCCCCACCCGGTGCCCGGAGATCCCGCGCTGTGACACTCACCCGGAGGGGTAATAGGGTTTGTTGGGGTGCCCGATATTAGCGCCATGAGGTGGGGGGAGATGTGGGGGCAGCGGGGACTGTCCGATGCTGGCGGAGCACCTGGGGGGGCGAGAGAGGAGAGACGGTGAGACGGGGGGGGCGGGGCAGGGGGGCGCTGGCGGGCGGGGGTCCCGGGGACTCACCTGCCCCCCGGGAGCCATGGGCGGGGGTGGGGGGGGTTCCAGGCCCCGCCGCAGCCCAGGCCGCTGAGAGCGAAGGGATCCCGTCCGGCCGGCCCCCCAGCTGTTCCACGGTGCGATGCATCCAGCCTGGGGGGAGATGGGGGGCAGGGGGGTTACACGGTGCACCCCCCCCGGGTCCCCCCTATCCCCTCCCCCGAACCCTGCTCCGTCCCCGCCATCCCCTCCCCCGAACCCTGCTCCGTCCCCGCCATCCCCTCCCCCGAACCCTCCCGTCCCCGCCATCCCCTCCCCCGAACCCTCCCGTCCCCGCCATCCCCTCCCCCGAACCCTCCCCGCCCCCTCCATCCCCTCCCCCGAACCCTCCCCGCCCCCTCCCATCCCCCGATATACCCTCCCCCTCCCATCCCCCGATATACCCTCCCCCTCCCTGCCCCCTCCCATCCCCCGATATACCCGCCCCCTCCCATCCCCCGATATACCCTCCCCCTCCCTGCCCCCTCCCATCCCCCGATATACCCGCCCCCTCCCATCCCCCGATATACCCTCCCCCTCCCTGCCCCCTCCCATCCCCCGATATACCCGCCCCCTCCCATCCCCCGATATACCCTCCCCCGATATACCCGCCCCCTCCCATCCCCCGATATACCCGCCCCCTCCCTGCCCCCTCCCATCCCCCGATATACCCGCCCCCTCCCATCCCCCGATATACCCTCCCCCTCCCTGCCCCCTCCCATCCCCCGATATACCCGCCCCCTCCCATCCCCCGATATACCCTCCCCCCCCTGCCCCCTCCCATCCCCCGATATACCCGCCCCCTCCCATCCCCCGATATACCCTCCCCCTCCCTGCCCCCTCCCATCCCCCGATATACCCGCCCCCTCCATCCCCCGATATACCCTCCCCCTCCCTGCCCCCTCCCATCCCCCGATATACCCGCCCCCTCCCATCCCCCGATATACCCGCCCCCCTCCCTGCCCCCCGATATACCCTCCCCCTCCCTGCCCCCGATATACCCTCCCCCTCCCTGCCCCCGATATACCCTCCCCCTCCCTGCCCCCCGATATACCCTCCCCCTCCCTGCCCCCTCCCATCCCCCGATATACCCTCCCCCTCCCTGCCCCCCTCCCATCCCCCGATATACCCTCCCCCTCCCTGCCCCCCTCCCATCCCCCGATATACCCTCCCCCTCCCTGCCCCCTCCCATCCCCCGATATACCCTCCCCCTCCCTGCCCCCTCCCATCCCCCGATATACCCTCCCCCTCCCTGCCCCCCTCCCATCCCCCGATATACCCTCCCCCTCCCTGCCCCTCCCATCCCCCGATATACCCTCCCCCTCCCTGCCCCCAAGTCCCCTCCCCGCTCCCCCTGACCTCCCCCAACATCCCCTCCCCCCCCAGCCTGCCTCCTCCCCCCCACTCCTCCCGACATCCCCTCCCCCGAACCCTCCTGTCCCCTGCCCCCCTCCCATCCCCCGATATACCCTCCCCAAGTCCCCTCCCCGCTCCCCCCGACCTCCCCCGACATCCCCTCCCCCACCCGGCCTGCCTCCTCCCCTCCTCCTCCTCCCCCCACTCCTCCCGACATCCCCTCCCCCATCCCTCCTCCTCCCTGCCCTGACATCCCCTCCCCCATCCCCCCACATCCCCCTCCTCCTCCAGTATCCCCTGCCCCCCAGAATACCCCTCCCCCTCCCCACGACACCCCTCCCTCTCCCCACCCCCCCACCCCCCTCCCCCGGGCCGGGTCTCACCACTTCTGCTGCGCTGGATGCCTCTGACCCCCCTCCGCCCCCCCGCGGCTCCTCCTGTCTGAGACTCCCCCGGCGCCGTGGGGAGCCCTCACAGCCTCATACACCACTGTGGGGAGAGCGGGGGGGGGGGGTCAGCCAAGGGGGGGTAGTCAGCGGTGGGGGAGGGGGCTTAGAATCGCCTGCGGGGGGGAGGGGGTTAAATCACCTCGGGGGGGGAGGGGGGTTAGAATCACATGAGGGGGGAGGGAGTTGCGTGGTGGGGGGAAGGGGGAGGAGTAGCAATGGGGGGGCTGTGTTTGGGTGGTGGGGGAGGGGGAAGGCGGCCTGCAAAGGACTCCCCGGTAGAGACCCATTCGGGGATCCCCCCCCACCCCTCCCTCAACTACAGAGCACAGAGATAAACGGGGGGGGGGATCCAGGCCAGGATGGGGTTAATGGGGGGGGCCAGGACAGGATGAGGTTAATGGGGGGGTCCCAGGACAGGACGGGGTTAATGGGAGGGTCCAAGATGGGGTTGATGGGGGGGGTCCAGGACAGGACGAGGTTAATGGGGGGTCCCAGGACAGGATGGGGTTAATGGGGGGGGGGGTCCCAGGACAGGAGGAGCTTAATGGGAGGGTCCAAGATGGGGTTAATGGGGGGGTCGGTCCAGGACAGGACGGGGTTAATGGGAGGGTCCAAGATAGGGTTAATGGGAGGGTCCAAGATGGGGTTAATGGGGGGGTCGGTCCAGGACAGGACGGGGTTAATGGGAGGGTTCAAGATGGGGTTAATGGGGGGGTCCAGGACAGGGTTAATGAGGGGGTCCAAGATGAGGTCAGTGGGGGGGGTCCAGGACAAGACGGGGTTAATGGGAGGGTCCAAGATGGGGTTGATGGGGGGTGGTCTAGGACAGGACGGGGTTAATGGGAGGGTCCAATATGGGGTTAGTGTGTGTGGGGGGGGTCTGGGATAGGACGGGGTTAATGGGAGGGTCCAAGATGGGGTCAGTGGGGGGGGTCCAGGACAGGACGGGGTTAATGGGAGGGTCCAAGATGGGGTCAGTGGGGGGGGGGGTACAGGACAGGACGGGGTTAATGGGAGGGTCCAAGATGGGGTCAGTGGGGGGGGTACAGGACAGGACGGGGTTAATGGGAGGGTCCAAGATGGGGTTGATGGGGGGGTCCAGGACAGGACGGGGTTAATGGTGGGGTTCAGAGATGGGGCTCATGGGTGGGGGGCAGCCCAATTGACACACGGTCTGGGGGGGAGGGGCAGCTTTCCTCCTGGCTCCGCCCCCACGGCACGGGGTTAACCCCGCCCACCTCTAGGGCCCACCTCTTGCGCAACTCTCTCCTGGGATCCGGCCAATCACGCGGCGGCGGCGGCAGCGCCCCTCCTCTAGCCGCCAATCATCCTCCCCGTCTGTCCTCTAGCGCCGTCTGGAAGAGACCAATGGGGAGCCGGCGGGTCACCAGGGGGCGGGGGCGCTTATCGGGAGAGCCAATGGGAATCGGGGGGAGGAGCAAGACGCAGCCAATGAGGGGAATCCACTGAGGCCGTGGGGCGGGACTGAGGGGCAGTGGGGTGGGGGGATGGGGGGCGGGACTCGGAGTAGCAAGGGGGCCGTGGGGCGGGACGGAGGGGCAGTGGGAGGGCCATGGGGCGGGACTGAGGGGCCGTGGGGCGGGACTGAGGGGCAGCGGGGGGGCCGTGGGGCAGGACTGAGGGGCCGTGGGGCAGGACTGAGGGGCAATGGGAGTGGGGGGGTGGATGGTGGGGGGGCCGTGGGGCGGGACTGAGGGGCAGCGGGGGGGCCGTGGGGCGGGACTGAGGGGCAATGGGAGTGGGGGGGCGGATGGTGGGGGGGGCGCAGCCGGCGGCTCCGTGACTCACCCCCCCCCCGCCCTGTCACCCCAGACGGATGTCGTCCAGACGACCCCCCCACGCACCCCTCGGGGCTCGCACGGGGGTGACAGACACGGGGCTCCGTGGGGCCCCCCCCAGACTCTGCCCCCCCTCACGCCCCTTGCCCTCTCGCACACGCGCGTGAGCTCCTGGTGCACCGCTGGGCGCTGCCTGTTGACACACGCGCTCTCCACATTCGCACACACACACACACACCCCCGCCGTCATGGTTGTGGGGATTTCGGGGCTGGCCCATGACGCGTGTGCGAGGAGGGAGGAAGTGTGTTGGGGAATTGTGCGGCACGGCGGGGGGGGAGCGAGGGTGTGAACGGGGGGGGGGGATGGGCCCACAGGAAACCACGTCCTGTGCAAGCAGCTCGACACACACACACACACACACATACACACATCACCAGGGGGCAGCAAACACACACACACACCCGTAGGGAGCAGCGCTGCGTGAACAAACAAACACACACACACACACCCGTAGGGAGCAGCGCTGCGTGAACACACAAACACACCCCCCCCCCGTAGGGAGCAGTGCTGCGTGAACACACAAACACACACACACACCAGTAGGGAGCAGTGCTGCATGAACACACAAACACACACACCCCCCCGTAGGGAGCAGTGCTGCGTGAACACACAAACACACACACACACCCGTAGGGAGCAGTGCTGCATGAACACACAAACACACGCACCCCCCCGTAGGGAGCAGTGCTGCGTGAACACACAAACACACACACACACCAGTAGGGAGCAGTGCTGCATGAACACACAAACACACGCACCCCCCCGTAGGGAGCAGTGCTGCATGAACACACAAACACACGCACCCCCCCGTAGGGAGCAGTGCTGCGTGAACACACAAACACACACACACACCAGTAGGGGGCAGTGCTGGGTGAACACACAAACACACACACACACCCGTAGGGAGCAGTGCTGCGTGAACACACAAACACCCCCCCCCCGTAGGGAGCAGCGCTGCGTGAACACACAAACACACACACACCCCCGTGGGGAGCAGCGCTGCGTGAACACACAAACACACACACACCCCCGTAGGGAGCAGCGCTGCGTGAACACACAAACACACACACACACCAGTAGGGGGCAGCGCTGCGTGAACACACAAACACACACACACACACCAGTAGGGGGCAGCGCTGCGTGAACACACAAACACACACACACACACCAGTAGGGGGCAGCACTGCGTGAACACACAAACACACACACACACACCAGTAGGGAGCAGTGCTGTGTGAACACACAAACACACACACACACCAGTAGGGAGCAGTGCTGTGTGAACACACAAACACACACACACACCAGTAGGGAGCAGTGCTGTGTGAACACACAAACACACACACACACCAGTAGGGGGCAGCGCTGCGTGAACACACACACCACCAGGGGCCAGCGATGCACACATACACACACACGTACAAGACACACACACACACAACCCAGTAGGATGCAGTGCTGCGTGAACACACACACACCAGCAGGGAGCAGTGTTACATGAACACACACATACACAAACACACACCAGTAGGGAGCATTCCTGTGTGAACACACACATACACAAACACACACCCACACACCAGCAGTGAGCAGTCCTGCATGAACACACACAAACACACACACACACACACATACTAGGGAGCAGTGCTGCGTGCGCACACACACACACCAGCAGGGAGCAGTGTTGCATGAACACACACATACACAAACACCTCCCCCCAGTAGGGCGCAGTGCTGTGTGAACACACAAACACACCTACATACACACCAGTAGGGAGCAGTGCTGCATGAACACACACATACACAAACACACACCAGTAGGGAGCATTCCTGTGTGAACACACACATACACAAACACACACAACACACCAGCAGGGGGCAGCACACCCCTCCCCCTCCCCCTCGGGAGTGGCGGCGGCGGTGGGGGCGTGGGCGGGGTAAGCCCGGCCGCCCGCCCCCCCCACGGCGCCGCGCCCCATGGGGGGGGGGGAATCTCCGCCCCGCCCACGCCGGCTGGGAAGCGGCGCGGTGCCGGCCGGCGGCTGCCGGGAAGAGCGTGAGGCAGAGCGACGACGCCCCCCCCGTGCCCCACTGCCCGCCCCCCCCATTGCCAGTGCCCTGCCCCACAGCCGGGAGGGGGGAGTTCCCGGGGGGGGGGGGAAGTGACCCTGTTCGCCGAAGCGGCCCCCCGGTTCCTGTCTGCGCCCTGCCTTTCCTAGAAAAGGGAAGCGGGAGCCTGGACTCCCATGGGGTGGTGCGAGTCTGGCGTGCGAGCGCACCAGCGTGTGCGAGGGCTGGTGAGCGGGGCCTGCGCCCGCGGGCAAATGTGACCCTGGCAGGGGAGGAGACCGGCCCGGGTGTGCCGGCGCCGGTGCAAGCCCGCGCGTGCAAACGAGCGTGCCGGTCAGTGTGACTTGCCACGTGTGCAAGACCAGGTGCCCAAGCAGAGGCGCGTGTGCGGGACGATGCGCGTGTCAGGGGGCGAGTGTGCCCGGTAGGCGCGCGCAAGCGGGCGTGTGACCGGGGCACCAGGGTGTGACGGGAAAGGGCGTGAGCAGCGCCACCAGGGTCCCCCCACCGGGCGAGCGTGCAAAGCAGGGTGAAGGGTGCACGAGCATGAACGAAGGGGGCGTGAACATGGGCGAAGGTGGGGGGGGGAGGGCAGCCCTAGGGGGCGGGGCCTGGATGGGGGATTCCCTCCCCACACGTCACAACTTGGAGCATGGGGGGGGGGGTGGAGTTACACACGGGGACCTTCGCACGGAGACACACTTGTGTGTGCACGGAAAGGAACCCCCCATGTGAACGCACCCCCCCGGGTGCCCCCCCTCCCCGACCGGCCCCATGGGCCCCACAATCCACCCCCCCATGTCCTCCGAGCTGCCCCCGCCCCACACCCACTCCCCCCCGTGCATCCCCTCGCACGGCTGTGGTGAATCCGGCCGTGTGGCTTCCATAGTGAAAGCCGAGGTGGGTCTGGGGGTGGGGGGATCCGCCCCCCCCCCGGGAACGATTCACTGACGACATGGGGAACCCCCACCCCCTTGGGGGCTGGCGTCACGTCAGCGCTGACTCAGCGCCCAATGGAAACCCACGTGCGAAGGGCTTATCACAACTGCACACCCACCCACACACACCCGGCGTTGGGGCGATAGTGAGAGACACACACCCGGCGTCACACCAGATCACACACACACACACCGCATCCCACGGCAACCGGGCAGCGTGACAGACACACACACCCGGCGTCAGGGCGATAGTGAGAGACACACACCCGGCGTCAACCAAGATCACACACACACACACCGCATCCCACGGCAACCGGGCAGCGTGACAGACACACACACCCGGCGTCGGGGCGATAGTGAGAGACACACACCCGGCGTCACACAAGATCACACACACACACACACCGCATCCCACGGCAACCGGGCAGCGTGACAGACACACACACACACACATGGCAGAAAAACACAAACCCCGGCAGTGTCGCGCCCACCCCCCCTCCAGCCGACCCACAGTTGGCCCCTGTGTCCCACGCACAACACAAACCGGGTCTCACACACAGACTAAGACACACAGAGGCAGAGTCACACACGAGGGGCTAAGTGAGACCCACACACAGTGAAACACCCACACACACACAGAGTGACACACAAATATGGGAAGACACCCCCCCCAGTCACACACCCACACAGTGACACACACAAACACAGTGACACACAAACACGGGCAGACCCCCCCACACACAGTGACACACACAATGACACACACACAGTCACACACGCCAGTCATACACACACACACAAACACAGTGACACACAAACCTGGGCAGACCCCCCCCACAGTAACACACACAATGACACACACACAGTCACACACACCAGTCATACACACACACACACAAACACAGTGACACACAAACTTGGGCAGACCCCCCCCCCACAGTAACACACACAATGACACACACACAGTCACACACACCAGTCATACACACACACACACAAACACAGTGACACACAAACCTGGGTAGATACCTCCCCACAGTCACACACACACACAAAGTGACACACACACACAAACATGGGCAGATCCCCCCGTGACACACACACACACACATACAGTGACACACATGGGCAGCCCCCCCCTCCCCCCAGTGACACACACATGCCCGGCACTGGGACGCCTGGGAAAAAGCCGGGAAGTCCCCGGCCCCCGAAGGGTTAACAACTCTGGGATTCCCTCCTTCACTTTTGGGGGGGGGGCGGGACAAGGCACATTTCCAGCCCCCCCCCTTGCCCTTAGTCCACACACACACACACACACCTGGTTAGCGCGCTGGGTACAACCGTCTTGTAACGGCTTCCCACAACAAAACAACCCACAACCGGCCGGGCGCACACGCGGGGGGGGGGGGGGGGCACCCAAGGACGCAACAGAGAGAGGCACACAGTTGGGACGCACAAACACGCCCCAGAGACACACAAATACACCGGCAACAGAGTCTCACACCCACCCTTCCCCATACTAAACACAGGCTCTGGACAAAAAACCGCAAGGGAGACACAAAACTCACAATCCCCCCAGGAGTGACCCGGAGAGAAACACAACCACACAACGCACTGGGGAGAGACAAAAATCACAGCCAAGGCCACGGTCACACACGCGCGCACCCCCCCCCAACACAAAGCATGCTTCTGAGACACACACACAATCACACTGAACTTTGAGCTGCACATACAGACACTGTCGACACATACACACAGTCTTTTGAGACACACACACTGGCCTTTGAGACACACACAATCACACACACACTGGCTTTTGAGACACACCACAACCACTCACACTGTCAAGACACACACACACAGGCCTTTGACACACACACACACACAACCACACACTCACACTGTCAAGACACACACAGGCCTTTGAGAGACACACAACCGCCCCCACACACACTGTCAAGACACACACCCCGTCCTTACACACACACAATCACAAAGTCACACCCGCTGGAGGACTGGGGGGGGGGGTCCCGTCACCCGCACGCACACCCGGCGACCCCACGAGGGGGACACAGGCGCACACGCGTGTGCGGGGAGGGCTCCCGGCCTGGCCTTACCTCCCGGCCTCTGTGGTGTGTGTGGGGGGGCAGGCGCCCGGTGCCCCTCCAGCCGATGGGTGTGGGGGGGGCGCGAGTGGGGGGCGGGGGGCGCGTGTGGGTCCCGGGCCCCACGGACGGACAGTCGGACGCTCCCTGCGCCGCGCTCGCCGGCTCCCGACTGGTTCCGGCTCCTCCCCCCGCCCCCCCCAGGTCGGGGTCCCCCCCCCCGCAACCCCCCCTCCCGCCGCTGTGGGGGGGCGGGTTCCGCTGTGGGGGGGGCGGGTTCCGGACACGGTGACTCAGCTGCCCCCCCCTCCCGGTTTAAAGACCCGGGGTGACATCATCCCCCGCCCCCCCCCTCCAGGCCTTGCCCCCCCCCCAGCCCGCCCCCTGGCCCTGCCCCCCCCACGGCTCCTCCCACCAGCCCACCCCCTGGGCCCCATTGCTCCCGACCTGCCCCCCACCGTCCCCAGCTCGCCCCCCCCAGACCTGCCCACCCCCGGCCCGCCCCCCTGAGAGCTCCGCCCCCCAGCCCCGCCGGAGAGCCACACAGACACAAAGCCGCACTCTGAGACACAACTACACACACACAGGCCACACACCCGGGTTGCACACACACACCAGAGATATTGCACACACACAAATACAATGTCACACACACGCTGGAGAGTCGTTACACACAAACACACACCATATCACACACATGCCAGAGGTGTTGCACAAACACACACCATATCACACATACCCCGGAGAGACGTTCCACCCACCCACAATATCACACACACACGCCAGAGGTGTTGCACACACACACAATATCATACATGCCAGAAGTGTTGCACACACACACACCAGAGACATTGTACACACACACACACAGTATCACACACACACCAGAGATATTGCACACACACAAATACAATGTCACACACACACTGGAGAGTTGTTACACACAAACACACACAATATCAAACACATGCCAGAGAGACGCACACATACAACCACACAATATCACACACACTGGAGAGACTTTGCACACACACACACAATATCACACATGCCAGGTGTTACACACACAATCTCACACACACCCCAGAGAGATGTTGCGCACACACACAAACACACAATATCACACACACGCCAGAGATGTTGCACACACACACAATATTATACATGCCAGAGGTGTTGCACACACACCAGAGACATTGCACACACACACAATATCACACACATGCTGGAGAGACGTTCCCCCCACCCACCTACCATATCACACACACGCTGGAGAGAAGTTACACACACACGATATCACACACACGCCGAAGAGACGTTGCACACACACAATATCACAAACATGCCGAAGAGACGTTGCATACACACACACACACACACAATATCAAACACATGCCAGAGAGACGCACACATACAAACACACAATATCACACATGCCGGAGAGACTTTGCACACACACAAAATATCACACATGCCAGGTGCTACACACACAATCTCACACACACCTCGGAGAGACGTTGCACACACACACAAACACACAATATCACACACACGCCGAAGAGACGTTGCACACACACACATCACACACACACTAGACACGTTCCACAATATTACACACACGCCGAAGAGATGTTGCACACACACAATCACACACACACTAGAGACATTCCACAAACACACACACACACAATATCACACACACACGCTAGAGAGACATTACACACAATATCGCACACACGCAGGACAGATGTTACCCCACCCACCCACAATATCACACACACGCCAGAGGTGTTGCACACACACACAAACACACAATATCACACACGCCAGAAAGATGTTCCACACACACACTATCACACACATGCCATAGAGACATTGCACACACACACACACAATATCACACACACCCCAATGGTGTTGCACATACACAAACACACAATATCACACATACCCCGGAGAGACGTTCCACCCACCCACAATATCACACACACACACCAGAGATGTTGCACACACACACAATATCATACATGCCAGAAGTGTTGCGCACACACACACACACACACACCAGAGAAGTTGTACACACACACACACACACACAATAGCACACACACGCTGGAGAGACGTTGCACACACACAATATCACACACACGCCAGAGACGTTCCACACACACACAATATCATACATGCCAGAAGTGTTGCACGCACACACACACACACACCAGAGAAGTTGTACACACACACACACAATAGCACACACACACTGGAGAGAAGTTACACACACACACGCAATATCACACACACGCCGAAGAGACGTTGCACACACACACACAATATCAAACACATGCCAGAGAGACACACACATACAAACACACAATATCACACGCCCGAGAGACTTTGCGCACACACACACACACACAATATCACACACGCCAGGTGTTACACACACAATCTCACACCCCCCCGGAGAGATGTTGCACACACACAAACACACAATATCACACACGCCAGAAAGACGTTCCCCACACACACAATCACACACATACCGAAGAGACGTTGCACACACACACAATATCACACACACGCCAGAAAGACGTTCCACACACACACACACAATATCACACACATGCCAGAGATGTTGCACACACATACACAATATCACACGCATGCTGGAGAGACATAGCACACACACACAATATCACACACATGCCAGAGACGCGCACAAACACACACAATATCACACACACACACCGAAGAGACGTTGCACACACACACACACAATATCACACACATGCTAGAGAGACGTTACACACAATATCACACACACGCAGGACAGACGTTCCCCCCCCACAATATCACACACACGCCAGAGGTGTTGCACACAGACACACACACAATATCACACACACGCTGGAGAGACGTTCCCCCACCCACCCACCATATCACACACACGCTGGAGTGAAGTTACACACACACGCAATATCACACACACTCCAGAGACGTTCCACACACACAATATCAAACACATGCCAGAGAGACGCGCACACACACACACAATATCACACACCCAAGGTGTTACACACACAATCTCACACACACCCCGGAGAGATGTTGCACACACACAAACACACAATATCACACACACGCTGGAGAGACGTTCCCCCCACCCACCCACCATTACACACACACACGTAATATCACACACATGCCGAAGAGACGTTGAACACACACACACACAATATCAAACACATGCCAGAGAGACGCACACATACAAACACACAATATCACACACGCTGGAGAGACTTTGCACACACACACAATATCACACACGCCAAGTGTTACACACACAATCTCACACACACCCCGGAGAGATGTTGCACACACAAACACACAATGTCACACACGCCAGAAAGACGTTACACACACACACACACACACACACAATATCACACACATGCCAGAGATGTTGCACACACATACACCATATCACACACATGCTGGAGAGAAGTTACACACACACGCAATATCACACACACGCCAGAGACGTTCCACACACACACACAATATCAAACACATGCCAGAGAGATGCACACACACACAATATCACACACACCAGGTGTTACACACACAATCTCACACACACCCCGGAGAGATGTTGCACACACATAAACACACAATATCACACACACGCCAGAGGTGTTGCACACACAATATCACACACACGCTGGAGAGACGTTCCCCCCACCCACCCACCACATCACACACATGCTGGAGAGAAGTTACACACACACACGTAATATCACACACACGAAGAAGAGACGTTGAACACACACACACACAATATCAAACACATGCCAGAGAGACGCACACATACAAACACACAATATCACACACGCTGGAGAGACTTTGCACACACACACAATATCACACACGCCAAGTGTTACACACACAATCTCACACACACCCCGGAGAGATGTTGCACACACACAAACACACAATGTCACACACGCCAGAAAGACGTTCCACACACACACACAATATCACACACATGCCAGAGATGTTGCACACACATACACAATATCACACACATGCTGGAAAGACATAGCACACACTCACAATATCACACACATGCCAGAGATGCGCACAAACACACACAATATCACACACATGCCAAAGACGTTGCACACACACACAATATCGCACACACGCCGAAGAGATGTTGCAGACACACACTATCGCACACACGCTAGAGAGACGTTACACACAATATCACACACACACAGGACAGATGTTCCCCCCCCACAATATCACACACACGCCAGAGGTGTTGCACACACACACACAATATCACACACACGCCAGAAAGATGTTCCACACACACACACACACACAAATATCACACACATGCTGAAGAGACATTGCACACACACAGACACACAATATCACACACACGCCAGAAAGACGTTCCACACACACACAACACACATGCCGAGACGCACGCACACACACACGCTGGAGAGACGTTGCACACACACAGTATCACCAACACATACATTATGGAAACCCCCATACAGAAAGAACCGCACAGAGTGAGACACAACTACACACCCACTATCACAGACAACACACACGAAACACAATCCCACAGCTGCACAATCACTCACACAGCAAACACAAACACACACACACAGTCACACCACACAACAGCACACCCACAAGAGACATAACCACACACACAACACAAAGGAGACACAACAAATACCACAGCCACACACAGGCCGGGAGCCCCCCCCCCCACAGACACAACCACAGACACGCCAGAGAGAGACACTCACACCCAAACACCCCCGCGGCAACAGAGACACAACCCTCCCGCACAATATCGCAGACACAACCGCACAAACGCACCATCGCTCCCACAAGAGACACAACCGCACACCCCCACACAGTGTCACCAGCCGGGCAGTGAGGGGTTAACCCGGGAGCGGAGCCTTTTAAGATCATGGTGGAGAGGGGGGGGGCGGCCTTGGGGGGGGATTTGGGGGCGAGGGGGGGGGAGTGTGAGTCATTTGTTCTCCCCATCACGATTACTCACCCCCCCCCGCCGGGGAGGGAGCCGTGTGATCGCACGAGAGCCGTGCAAGGGCCGCGGGGTCACTAGTGCAAGGGGGGGGTTGTTAGGGGGGGCGGGAGAGAGCGAGCCAGTTCACGAGTGCGGGGCTCCCGTGCAAACGCCCGTGCGAGGTTCCCTGGAACCGTGCGACTCGTGCGTTGCACGGGGCCGGGCGAGTGGGTCCGTGGGGGGCCTCGCACCAGGGCAGGGAGAGGGGGCCGGGCACAGGGGACGGGGGGCGTGTCCTGCTATGGGGCAGCCGGCGGGATGGGGAGGCGCCCCGCTCTGGGGCGCGAGTTCCCATGGGGGCTCCTACCTGGGCGTCTTCCACCCCCCAGGGGCCGAGCGGGTGAGGACGGGAGGGTTCGGGGCGGACTTCCCCCCCCCCCCAGCCCCACGGCTACGCCCGGGGGGTTGCCCAAGGCGGGCCGGGGCTGACGCAAGGGGCAGGCGCCTGCGCGGAGGGGGCAGGGCCGGGCACGGGACAGGAAGGGAGGGCGCAGCGGGGGGGGGGGCAGAGACTGGGGGGCCGGGCTGGGGGTCAGTGGGGTGCCATGGGGCAGGGCCCGGCGCCGGGGGGCTCGAAAGGGACAAGTGGCAAAAGGTGACACCTCCCCCGGCATGGGGGGCTGCCCCACAGGCCCCCCATGACACAGCCCCTGCCCAGAGTCCCCCCCACCGCTGAACCCCGCCCCCCAACATCCCCCCCCCCAGTCTATGGGGCGCACCAAGCCTGTCAATCACTCACCGCAGTGGGAGGAGCCTCCTCTCCGCTCTCTCATTGGCTGGGCCCCGCTCCGGGCGCATAGGGGAGGCTCAGACCAAGCGGTGGGGCTGGGGAGGGGGGGGCTATGCCCCAGCCATATTCGGGGGGGGGGCACTGGTCCTGCGGGGGGGGAGACAGACGGTTAGAGACGGAGCCTGGGCGAAGGCCTGCGAGTTACCCGCCCCCCCCCTCCCCTCCCCCGCTGCAGGGGCACGGCGGGGAACCCAGGAGTCCGGGACTCTCCCCCAGAGGTGGGCGCATCTCGGCACCCAGATAAGGAACCCCCCACCGGTGGCTCTTGCCAGCTGCGTGTCTGGGGGGGGGGGGGGGGGATCCTAGCATCCCCCCCACGCCAGCGGATAATGAGCCAGTGTTGTGTGGACAATGGGGTGGGGAGCCGCCCCCCCTCCAGCCGGGACAAGGGGCCCTTCAGAGCCAAGGGCTGGGGGGGTGGAGAGATCCCAGCAGGGCAGCTGGTGGAAGGGGAGGGGCCAGCCCCCCCCCACGGCACACACGTGCCCCCTACACTGGGGGTCAGCACCCTGCAACTCCAACTAGGCCACCTCGCCCAGAGCCGGGGAGAGAACCCAGGAGTCCTGGCTCCCAGCCCCCCCTGCTCTGACCCACCAGCCCCCACTCCCCTCCCAGAGCCGGGGAGAGAACCCAGGAGTCCTGGCTCCCAGCCCCCCCTGCTCTAACCCACCAGCCCCTCCTCCCCTCCCAGAGCCGGGGAGAGAACCCAGGAGTCCTGGCTCCCAGCCCCCCCCTGCTCTAACCCACCAGCCCCCACTCCCCTCCCAGAGCTGGGGAGAGAACCCAGGAGTCCTGGCTCCCAGTCCCCCCTGCTCTAACCACCAGCCCCCACTCCCCTCCCAGAGCCGGGGAGAGAACCCAGGAGTCCTGCCCTCCCCCACCTGTACTTCTACCTGAAGCTCCGCCTCCCCCGCCACCTGCTGCCCCATCAGCTGATGCAAGACCCGGTAACTGGGGGCAGGTGATGATGTAACAGCTGGGAGGGGGCTGGGGGGGTCAGCTGGGCCCAGACCCCTGGGACCCTGGAACGATTCTGGAGCGAACCTCAACACCCGCCCCAACCCCCCCCCCACCTGACACGGGCAAGGGCTGCGGGTCGGGAGTGGGGGGCGCCGGCGGGGCTGGGGGGCTGCGGGTCGGGAGTGAGGGGCGCCGGCAGAGCCGGGGGGGCTGCGGGTCGGGAGTGAGGGGCGCCGGCGGGGCTGGGGGGTGCGGGTCGGGAGTGGGGGGCACCGGCGGAGCTGGGGGGGGCAGTTAAAGGGCCGGTAGCAGCTGGGGGCTGGCCGGGTGCCAAGCCCTGGGGATCTCTGGGAAAATCCTGGCTGTGGGAGGGATCCAAGGCCTGGTGGGGGGGGCGGGGGTGGTTCCTGGCCCCGCCCCAAGAGGGGAGTGGGGGAGATTCCCCCCCCCCACCAGGCCTGGCCTCTGATTCCCAAGGGGAGGCCCCGGCCCCACCCCCGGTTCAAGGGTCGAGGGGGAGGGGCGGCCCGGTGCCCTTTGCCCGGGGTGGGGTGAGCCAGCAAGACCGGCCCAGCCACCTCTGGGCACCGGTGCGGGGGCAGGGCAGGGAGGTGCCCCCCCCCACAGGGTGCCATGGTGCCCAGCCCTGCCCCCCCCAGCCCCGCCGGCGCCCCCCACTCCCGACCCGCAGCCCCCCAGCCCCGCTGGCGCCCCTCACTCCCGACCCGCAGCCCCCCAGCTCCGCCGGTGCCCCCCACTCCCGACCCGCAGCCCCCCAGCCCCGCCGGTGCCCCTCACTCCCGACCCGCAGCCCCCCGGCTCCGCCGGTGCCCCTCACTCCCGACCCGCAGCCCCCCGGCTCCGCCGGTGCCCCCCACTCCCGACCCGCAGCCCCCCGGCTCCGCCGGTGCCCCCCACTCCCGACCCGCAGCCCCCCGGCTCCGCCGGTGCCCCCCACTCCCGACCCGCAGCCCCCCAGCTCCGCCGGTGCCCCCCACTCCCGACCTGCAGCCCCCCAGCTCCGCCGGTGCCCCCCACTCCCGACCCGCAGCCCCCCAGCTCTGCCCGGGTAGGGGGCACGGGATGTGGGGGGGGGTACGGGGGGGGGGGAGACACAGGCGTGTTCTCTCTGGGGGCCCTTGGGCAGGGTCTGGTGGCTGTTTCCGGGGGGGGGGGGGGAAGGGATATAAGGCACCTGATTGGTCCGTGCCAGCCCCCCCGCCCAATCCCCCAGCGGTGGGCAGGAAGGAAGTCAGCTGGTGTTTAACCAGCCCCCCACAGCTGGGGGTGGGGGGCTGAGAGCGGCCAGGCCTCTTCCTCCCACCCACAGCCCCCCGTGGGCCCCATAAACCCACTCCCAAGTACCTGGGATGAGGTGGGGGGGTCAGTGGGGCTCCGACACCGGCCCCACCTTCGGGACCCCACACGGACCGGACCGGGCCAGGAAAGAGACATTCACACCTGGGGTCATCTGCTGGGTCGCCCAGGGCTGGGCTGGCGGGGGGCTGCGGGTCGGGAGTGAGGGGCACCAGCAGAGCCGGGTGGGGGGGGGGCAGGGCCAGGCTGGCCGGGGGCCCGAGTCCAGGGTGAGGGGCTTGGAGCCGGTTCTGGCCCAGCTGGTTAGGGACTGAGGGCAACAGCTGCCTGCTCCAGCCGGGGAAATCTAATCCCCCCCTCCCCTCCCAGAGCCGGGGAGAGAACCCAGGAGTCCGGGCTCCTAGCCCCCCCTGCTCTGACCCACCAGCCCCAACTCCCCTCCCAGAGCCGGGGAGAGAACCCAGGAGTCCGGGCTCCCAGCCCCCCCTGCTCTAACCCACCAGCCCCCCCTCCCCTCCCCGAGCCAGGGAGAGAACCCAGGAGTCCGGGCTCCCAGCCCCCCCTGCTCTAACCCACCAGCCCCCCTCCCCTCCCCGAGCCAGGGAGAGAACCCAGGAGTCCGGGCTCCCAGCCCCCCCTGCTCTCACCCGCCAGCCCCCACTCCCCTCCCAGAGCCGGGGAGAGAACCCAGGAGTCCTGGCTCCCAGCCCCCCCCTGCTCTAACCATCAGCCCCCACTCCCCTCCCAGAGCGGGGGGGGGAGAACCCAGGCGTCCGGGCTCCCAGCCCCCCCTGCTCTAACCCACCAGCCTGCATCCCCATGCCTCCAATTTCCTACAGCCAAAGTCCCCCCCCCCGGGGTATGTGGGGGGGTTGGTTAATCGTGGGGCAGTCGAGTCCTTGGCCCCCTGGGAGTGGGGACTCCCACCTGGGGGGTTATGGGGCAGGTATCTGCTGGCTGAGAGGGGCCCCCTCTGGCCCCCCAACTCCTAGACAGCTGCCCCTGGTGGGCCCCCCATACGTCCCCCCCGGCAAGGCCTTTCGTGTGCCCCCAAACAGGGGTGATTGATCTGCCCCCCCAAATGCACAGAGACCCCCCTTCTCTATCCCCAAGTGACCCCCCAAAATTACCCCCCACACAAACTGACTGTGTCCCCCCCCCCAGTTGGATTTGGATCACACCAGGCTCGGGGGTCGCCTGGGGTGCCCCCGATAGGCACTGGGGCCAAGGTCAGCTGTGGGGTGACTCCAGTGGAGTGACTCCTGTTTACACCAGCCCCGTGACTCCTGATTTACACCAGCCCCGTGACTCCTGTTTACACCGGCCCGGCGACTCCCCCGGAGTGACTCCTGTTTACACTGTCCCTGTGGAGTGACTCCTGATTTACACCAGCCCCGTGACTCCTGATTTACACCAGCCCCGTGACTCTTGCTTACACCGTCCCGGTGACTCCGCCGGAGTGACACCTCTTTACACCAGCCTCATGACTCCAGCGGAGTGACTCCTGATTTACACCAGCCCGGTGACTCCTGTTTACACTGTCCCTGTGGAGCGACTCCTGATTTACACCAGCCCCGTGACTCTGCCGGAGCGACTCCTGTTTGCACCAGGCCCGTGACTCCGATTTACACCAGCCCCGTGACTCCGTCGGGGTGACTCCGATTTACACCGGGGGGGGGGGGGCACGGTCTGCCAACGGGCCCGGTGACCCGAGGTGACTCCTGATATCCGCTGGGGGGGGGGGGAGGGGTGACTCCGGCGGAGCGACTCCTGATTTACACCGCGGCGGGACGGGCCCGCTGACCCGGAGTGACTCCGGTTTCCCCCGAAGGGGGCTTGGGAACGGCCCCGGCCGGACCCTCCCTTTAAAGCTCCCGCGGGCCGGGCCGAGCCGAGCTGGGCCGGGCCGGGCCTCCGCCCGCTGCCCCAACAAAGCGGCGGCCCCGATCCCCCCCCCCCCCGCCCCTACCTGCGGCTCCCGGGGGTCCCGGCTCCCGCCTGGGGGGCGGGGGAAGAATCTGGCCCGGCCCGGCCCGGCCCGGCTCCCGTCTCGCCGCCGCCGCGTCCCCCCCGGCCGCTCTCCACTCAAACAAAGAGCCGAGGCGGGTTGTGTTGGGAGCCCAGCCCCCACCCCGCGGCCGAGACAGCCCTGCCCCTCCCCCTCCCCCGCCCCCCCCTTTCCGGCCCAGCCAGCCTCACTTCCATCTCCCCCCCCCCCCGCCGGGACCCGCCGGGAGCGACCCACGCGCGGGGAGACAGCTGCGTGGGGGGGGGGGGCACTGCGGGGCGGGGGTTGGGACGGGAGGGGGGGGTACGTGGAGGAATAGGAGTAGGGGTGGAGGGGGGGTACGTGGAGGAATAGGAGTAGGGGTGGAGGGGGTAGATGGAGGAATAGTAGGGGCGGAGGGGGGTAGATGGAGGAATAGGAGTAGGGGCGGAGGGGGTACGTGGAGGAATAGGAGTAGGGGTGGAGGGAGGTAGATGGAGGAATAGGAGTAGGGGCGGACGGGGGGGTAGATGGAGGAATAGGAGTAGGGGCGGGGGGGGTACGTGAAGGAATAGGAGTAGGGGCGGAGGGGGGGGTACGTGGGGGAATAGGAGTAGGGGTGGAGGGGGGGTACGTGGAGGAATAGGAGTAGGGGTGGAGGGGGGTACGTGGAGGAATAGGAGTAGGGGTGGAGGGGGGGTACGTGGAGGAATAGGAGTAGGGGTGGAGGGGGGTAGATGGAGGAATAGGAGTAGGGGTGGAGGGGGGTAGATGGAGGAATAGGAGTAGGGGCGGACGGGGGGGTAGATGGAGGAATAGGAGTAGGGGCGGGGGGGGTACGTGAAGGAATAGGAGTAGGGGCGGAGGGGGGTAGATGGGGGAATAGGAGTAGGGGTGGAGAGGGGGTAGATGGGGGAATAGGAGTAGGGGCGGAGGGGGGTACGTGGAGGAATAGGAGTAGGGGCGGAGGGGGGTAGATGGAGGAATAGGAGTAGGGGCGGGGGGGGGAGATGGAGGAATAGGAGTAGGGGCGGAGGGGGGGTACGTGGAGGAATAGGAGTAGGGGTGGAGGGGGGTACGTGGAGGAATAGGAGTAGGGGGGGAGGGGGGTAGATGGAGGAATAGGAGTAGGGGGGGAGGGGGGTAGATGGAGGAATAGGAGTAGGGGCGGACGGGGGGGTAGATGGAGGAATAGGAGTAGGGGCGGGGGGGGTACGTGAAGGAATAGGAGTAGGGGCGGAGGGGGGGTACGTGGGGGAATAGGAGTAGGGGCGGAGGGGGGTAGATGGAGGAATAGGAGTAGGGGCGGAGGGGGGTAGATGGAGGAATAGGAGTAGGGGTGGAGGGGGGTAGATGGAGGAATAGGAGTAGGGGGGAGGGGGGTACGTGGGGGAATAGGAGTAGGGGCGGAGGGGGGTAGATGGAGGAATAGGAGTAGGGGTGGAGAGGGGGTAGATGGAGGAATAGGAGTAGGGGCGGAGGGGGGTACGTGGAGGAATAGGAGTAGGGGCGGAGGGGGGTAGATGGAGGAATAGGAGTAGGGGTGGAGAGGGGGTAGATGGGGGAATAGGAGTAGGGGCGGAGGGGGGTAGATGGAGGAATAGGAGTAGGGGCGGAGGGGGGGTAGATGGAGGAATAGGAGTAGGGGCGGAGGGGGGGTACGTGGAGGAATAGGAGTAGGGGCGGAGGGGGGGTATGTGGAGGAATAGGAGTAGGGGCGGAGGGGGGTAGATGGAGGAATAGGAGTAGGGGTGGAGGGGGTACGTGGAGGAATAGGAGTAGGGGTGGAGGGTGGTAGGTGGAGGAATAGGAGTAGGGGTGGAGGGGGGTAGATGGAGGAATAGGAGTAGGGGCGGAGGGGGGTACGTGGAGGAATAGGAGTAGGGGTGGAGGGTGGTAGGTGGAGGAATAGGAGTAGGGGTGGAGGGGGGGTAGATGGAGGAATAGGAGTAGGGGCGGAGGGGGGTACGTGGAGGAATAGGAGTAGGGGAGGAGGGGGGTAGATGGAGGAATAGGAGTAGGGGTGGAGGGGGGGTACGTGGAGGAATAGGAGTAGGGGAGGAGGGGGGGTAGATGGAGGAATAGGAGTAGGGGCGGAGGGGGGGTACGTGGAGGAATAGGAGTAGGGGTGGAGGGGGTAGATGGAGGAATAGGAGTAGGGGCGGAGGGGGGTACGTGGAGGAATAGGAGTAGGGGTGGAGGGGGGGTACGTGGAGGAATAGGAGTAGGGGTGGAGGGGGGGTACGTGGAGGAATAGGAGTAGGGGTGGAGGGGGGGTAGATGGAGGAATAGGAGTAGGGGTGGAGGGGGTACGTGGGGGAATAGGAGTAGGGGTGGAGGGGGGTACGTGGGGGAATAGGAGTAGGGGTGGAGGGGGGTACGTGGGGGAATAGGAGTAGGGGTGGAGGGGGGTAGATGGAGGAATAGGAGTAGGGGGTGGACGGGGGTACGTGGAGGAATAGGAGTAGGGATGGAGGGGGGTAGATGGAGGAATAGGAGTAGGGGTGGAGGGGGGGTAGATGGAGGAATAGGAGTAGGGGTGGAGGGGGGTACGTGGGGGAATAGGAGTAGGGGAGGAGGGGGGTACGTGGAGGAATAGGAGTAGGGGTGGAGGGGGGTACGTGGAGGAATAGGAGTAGGGGTGGAGGGGGGTACGTGGAGGAATAGGAGTAGGGGTGGAGGGGGGTACGTGGAGGAATAGGAGTAGGGGTGGAGGGGGGTAGATGGAGGAATAGGAGTAGGGGTGGAGGGGGGTAACGTGGGGGAATAGGAGTAGGGGTGGAGGGAGGTAGATGGAGGAATAGGAGTAGGGGGTGGAGGGGGGTAGAGGAGGTATAGGGTGGGGGTGGGTACGTGGAGGAATAGGAGTAGGGGTGGAGGGGGGACGGGGGAATAGGAGTAGGGGTGGAGGGGGTACGTGGAGATGGAGTAGGGGCGGGAGGGGGGGTACGTGGAGGAATAGGAGTAGGGGTGGAGGGGGGTACGTGGAGGAATAGGAGTAGGGGTGTAGAGGGGGTAGATGGAGGGAATAGGAGTAGGGGCGGAAGGGGGGGGTAGATGGAGGAATAGGAGTAGGGTGGAGGGGGGTAGATGGAGGAATAGGAGTAGGGGTGGAGAGGGGTAGATGGAGGAATAGGAGTAGGGGCGGAGGGGGGGTAGATGGAGGAATAGGAGTAGGGGCGGAGGGGGGGTAGATGGAGGAATAGGAGTAGGGGCGGACGGGGGGGTAGATGGAGGAATAGGAGTAGGGGGTGGAGGGGGTACGTGGAGGAATAGGAGTAGGGGTGGAGGGGGGGTACGTGGAGGAATAGGAGTAGGGGGTGGAGGGGGGTAGATGGAGGAATAGGAGTAGGGGCGGAGGGGGGTATGTGGAGGAATAGGAGTGGGGTGGAGGGGGGGTACGTGGAGGAATAGGAGTAGGGGTGGAGGGGGGTGACGTGGGGGAATAGAGTAGGGGTGGAGGGGGGTACGTGGGGGAATAGGAGTAGGGGTGGAGGGGAGGTAGATGGGAGGAATAGGAGTAGGGGCGGAGGGGGGGGTTCGTGGAGGAATAGGAGTAGGGGCGGAGGGGGGTACGTGGAGGAATAGGGAGTAGGGGTGGAGGGGGGGTACGTGGAGGAATAGGAGTAGGGGTGGAGGGGGGGTAGATGGAGGAATAGGAGTAGGGGCGGAGGGGGGGGTACGTGGGGGAATAGGAGTAGGGGTGGAGGGGGGTAGATGGAGGAATAGGAGTAGGGGGGGAGGGGGGTAGATGGAGGAATAGGAGTAGGGGGGGAGGGGGGTACGTGGGGGAATAGGAGTAGGGGCGGAGGGGGGTAGATGGAGGAATAGGAGTAGGGGTGGAGAGGGGGTAGATGGGGGAATAGGAGTAGGGGCGGAGGGGGGTACGGAGGAATAGGAGTAGGGGCGGAGGGGGGTAGATGGAGGAATAGGAGTAGGGGTGGAGAGGGGTAGATGGAGGAATAGGAGTGGGGGGTGGAGGGGGGTAGATGGAGGAATAGGAGTAGGGGTGGAGGGGGGGTAGATGGAGGAATAGGAGTGGGGGGTGGAGGGGGGGTACGTGGGAGGAATAGGTGTAGGGGTGGAGGGGGGGGGTAGATGGAGGAATAGAGTAGGGGGTGGAGGGGGGGTAGATGGAGGAATAGGAGTGGGGGTGGAGGGGGGTACGTGGAGGAATAGGAGTAGGGTGGAGGGGGGTACGAGGAGGAATAGGAGTAGGGGTGGAGGGGGGTAGATGGGGGAATAGGAGTAGGGGCGGAGGGGGGGTACGTGGAGGAATAGGAGTAGGGGTGGAGGGGGGGTACGTGGAGGAATAGGAGTAGGGGCGGAGGGGGGTAGATGGAGGGGAATAGGAGTAGGGGTGGAGGGGGGTACGTGGGGGGAATAGGAGTAGGGGTGGAGGGGGGGGTAATGGAGGAATAGGAGTTGGGGGTGGAGGGGGGTAGATGGGGAGGATAGGAGTTGGGTGGAGGGGGGAGTGGAGAATAGAGTAGGGGTGGAGGGGGGGTAGATGGAGGAATAGGAGTAGGGGTGGAGGGGGTAGATGGAGGAATAGGAGTAGGGGCGGAGGCGGGTAGATGGAGGAATAGGAGTAGGGGCGGAGGGGGGTAGATGGAGGAATAGGAGTAGGGGCGGAGGGGGTACGTGGAGGAATAGGAGTAGGGGTGGAGGGGGTACGTGGTGGAATAGGAGTAGGGGTGGAGGGAGGTAGGATGGGAGGAATAGGAGTAGGGGTGGAGGGGGGTAGATGGAGGAATAGGAGTAGGGGCGGACGGGGGGGGTAGATGGAGGAATAGAGTAGGGGCGGAGGGGGGGGGGGTAGATGGAGGAATAGGAGTAGGGGTGGGGGGGTACGTGGAGGAATAGGAGTAGGGGTGGGGGGGTACGTGGAGGAATAGGTTTAGGGGCGGAGGTGGGTACGTGGAGGAATAGGAGTAGGGGTGGAGGGGGGTAGATGGAGGAATAGGAGTAGGGGTGGGAGGGGAGTTAATGGAGGAATAGGAGTAGGGGTGGAGGGGGGGTAGATGGAGGAATAGGAGTAGGGGTGGAGGGGGGTAGATGGAGGAATAGGAGTAGGGGTGGAGGGGGGGTACGTGGAGGAATAGGAGTAGGGGTGGAGGGGGGTAGGTGGAGGAATAGGAGTAGGGGGGTAGGGGGTAGGTGGAGGAATAGGAGTAGGGGTGGAGGGGGGGTAGATGGAGGAATAGGAGTAGGGGCGGAGGGGGGGGTAGATGGAGGAATAGGAGTAGGGGCGGAGGGGGGGTAGATGGAGGAATAGGAGTAGGGGCGGAGGGGGTACGTGGAGGAATAGGAGTAGGGGTGGAGGGGGGTACGTGGAGGAATAGGAGTAGGGGTGGAGGGGGGTAGATGGAGGAATAGGAGTAGGGGTGGGGGGGTACGTGGAGGAATAGGAGTAGGGGTGGGGGGGTACGTGGAGGAATAGGTTTAGGGGCGGAGGGGGGTACGTGGAGGAATAGGAGTAGGGGTGGAGGGGGGGTAGATGGAGGAATAGGAGTAGGGGTGGAGGGGGAGTAGATGGAGGAATAGGAGTAGGGGTGGAGGGGGGGTAGATGGAGGAATAGGAGTAGGGGTGGAGGGGGGTAGATGGAGGAATAGGAGTAGGGGTGGAGGGGGGGTACGTGGAGGAATAGGAGTAGGGTGGAGGGGGGTAGGTGGAGGAATAGGAGTAGGGGGGTAGGGGGTAGGTGGAGGAATAGGAGTAGGGGTGGAGGGGGGGTAGATGGAGGAATAGGAGTAGGGGTGGAGGGGGGTAGATGGAGAAATAGGAGTAGGGGTGGAGGGGGGTAGATGGAGGAATAGGAGTAGGGGTGGAGGGGGTAGGTGGAGGAATAGGAGTAGGGGTGGAGGGGGGTACGTGGGGGAATAGGAGTAGGGGCGGAGGGGGGGTAGATGGAGGAATAGGAGTAGGGGTGGTGGGGGGGTAGATGGAGGAATAGGAGTAGGGGCGGAGGGGGGTAGATGAGGAATAGGAGTAGGGGTGGAGGGGGGTACGTGGAGGAATAGGAGTAGGGGTGGAGGGGGGTACGTGGGGGAATAGGAGTAGGGCGGAGGGGGGTAGATGGAGGAATAGGAGTAGGGGTGGAGGGGGTAGATGGAGGAATAGGAGTAGGGGCGGAGGGGGGTAGATGGAGGAATAGGAGTAGGGGTGGAGGGGGGTAGATGGAGGAATAGGAGTAGGGGCGGAGGGGGGTGGATGGAGGAATAGGAGTAGGGGCGGACGGGGGGGTAGATGGAGGAATAGGAGTAGGGGCGGGGGGGGTACGTGAAGGAATAGGAGTAGGGGCGGAGGGGGGGTACGTGGGGGAATAGGAGTAGGGGTGGAGGGGGGTAGATGGAGGAATAGGAGTAGGGGGGGAGGGGGGTAGATGGAGGAATAGGAGTAGGGGGGGAGGGGGGTACGTGGGGGAATAGGAGTAGGGGCGGAGGGGGGTAGATGGAGGAATAGGAGTAGGGGTGGAGAGGGGGTAGATGGAGGAATAGGAGTAGGGGCGGAGGGGGGTACGTGGAGGAATAGGAGTAGGGGCGGAGGGGGGTAGATGGAGGAATAGGAGTAGGGGTGGAGAGGGGGTAGATGGGGGAATAGGAGTAGGGGCGGAGGGGGGTAGATGGAGGAATAGGAGTAGGGGCGGAGGGGGGGTAGATGGAGGAATAGGAGTAGGGGCGGAGGGGGGGGTACGTGGAGGAATAGGGAGTAGGGGCGGAGGGGGGGTATGTGGAGGAATAGGAGTAGGGGCGGAGGGGGGTAGATGGAGGAATAGGAGTAGGGGTGGAGGGGGTACGTGGAGGAATAGGAGTAGGGGGTGGAGGGGGGGTAGATGGAGGAATAGGAGTAGGGGTGGAGGGGGGTAGATGGAGGAATAGGAGTAGGGGCGGAGGGGGGTACGTGGAGGAATAGGAGTAGGGGTGGAGGGTGGTAGGTGGAGGAATAGGAGTAGGGGTGGAGGGGGGGTAGATGGAGGAATAGGAGTAGGGGCGGAGGGGGGTACGTGGAGGATATAGGAGTAGGGGAGGAGGGGGGTAGATGGAGGAATAGGAGTAGGGGTGGAGGGGGGGTACGTGGAGGAATAGGAGTAGGGGAGGAGGGGGGGTACGTGGAGGAATAGGAGTAGGGGAGGAGGGGGGGTAGATGGAGGAATAGGAGTAGGGGCGGAGGGGGGGGTACGTGGAGGAATAGGAGTAGGGGTGGAGGGGGTAGATGGAGGAATAGGAGTAGGGGCGGAGGGGGGTACGTGGAGGAATAGGAGTAGGGGTGGAGGGGGGTACGTGGAGGAATAGGAGTAGGGGTGGAGGGGGGGTACGTGGAGGAATAGGAGTAGGGGTGGAGGGGGTAGATGGAGGAATAGGAGTAGGGGTGGAGGGGGTACGTGGGGGAATAGGAGTAGGGGTGGAGGGGGGTACGTGGGGGAATAGGAGTAGGGGTGGAGGGGGGTACGTGGGGGAATAGGAGTAGGGGTGGAGGGGGGTAGATGGAGGAATAGGAGTAGGGGTGGACGGGGGTACGTGGAGGAATAGGAGTAGGGATGGAGGGGGGTAGATGGAGGAATAGGAGTAGGGGTGGAGGGGGTGTAGATGGAGGAATAGGAGTAGGGGTGGAGGGGGGTACGTGGGGGAATAGGAGTAGGGGAGGAGGGGGGTACGTGGAGGAATAGGAGTAGGGGTGGAGGGGGGTACGTGGAGGAATAGGAGTAGGGTGGAGGGGGGTACGTGGAGGAATAGGAGTAGGGGTGGAGGGGGGTACGTGGAGGAATAGGAGTAGGGGTGGAGGGGGGGTAGATGGAGGAATAGGAGTAGGGGTGGAGGGGGGTACGTGGGGGAATAGGAGTAGGGGTGGAGGGAGGTAGATGGAGGAATAGGAGTAGGGGTGGAGGGGGGTAGATGGAGGAATAGGAGTAGGGGCGGACGGGGGGGTAGATGGAGGAATAGGAGTAGGGGCGGACGGGGGGGTAGATGGAGGAATAGGAGTAGGGGTGGAGGGGGTAGATGGAGGAATAGGAGTAGGGGCGGAGGGGGGTATGTGGAGGGAATAGGAGTGGGGGGTGGAGGGGGGTACGTGGAGGAATAGGAGTAGGGGTGGAGGGGGGTACGTGGGGGAATAGGAGTAGGGGTGGAGGGGGGTACGTGGGGGAATAGAGTAGGGTGGAGGGGAGGTAGATGGAGGAATAGGAGTAGGGGCGGAGGGGGGGTTCGTGGAGGAATAGGAGTAGGGGCGGAGGGGGGTACGTGGAGGAATAGGAGTAGGGGTGGAGGGGGGTACGTGGAGGAATAGGAGTAGGGGTGGAGGGGGGTAGATGGAGGAATAGGAGTAGGGGCGGAGGGGGGGTACGTGGGGGAATAGGAGTAGGGGTGGAGGGGGGGTAGATGGAGGAATAGGAGTAGGGGGGGAGGGGGGGTAGATGGAGGAATAGGAGTAGGGGGGAGGGGGGTACGTGGGGGAATAGGAGTAGGGGCGGAGGGGGGTAGATGGAGGAATAGGAGTAGGGGTGGAGAGGGGGTAGATGGGGGAATAGGAGTAGGGGCGGAGGGGGGTACGTGGAGGAATAGGAGTAGGGGCGGAGGGGGGTAGATGGAGGAATAGGAGTAAGGGGTGGAGAGGGGTAGATGGAGGAATAGGAGTGGGGGTGGAGGGGGGTAGATGGAGGAATAGGAGTAGGGGTGGAGGGGGGTAGATGGAGGAATAGGAGTGGGGGTGGAGGGGGGTACGTGGAGGAATAGGAGTAGGGGTGGAGGGGGGGTAGATGGAGGAATAGGAGTAGGGGTGGAGGGGGGTAGATGGAGGAATAGGAGTGGGGGTGGAGGGGGGTACGTGGAGGAATAGGAGTAGGGGTGGAGGGGGGTACGAGGAGGAATAGGAGTAGGGGTGGAGGGGGGTAGATGGGGGAATAGGAGTAGGGGCGGAGGGGGGTACGTGGAGGAATAGGAGTAGGGGTGGAGGGGGGTACGTGGAGGAATAGGAGTAGGGGCGGAGGGGGGTAGATGGAGGAATAGGAGTAGGGGTGGAGGGGGGGTACGTGGGGGAATAGGAGTAGGGTGGAGGGGGGTAGATGGAGGAATAGGAGTAGGGGTGGAGGGGGTACGTGGTGGAATAGGAGTAGGGGTGGAGGGAGGTAGATGGAGGAATAGGAGTAGGGGTGGAGGGGGGTAGATGGAGGAATAGGAGTAGGGGCGGACGGGGGGGTAGATGGAGGAATAGGAGTAGGGGCGGAGGGGGGGTAGATGGAGGAATAGGAGTAGGGGTGGGGGGGTACGTGGAGGAATAGGAGTAGGGGTGGGGGGGTACGTGGAGGAATAGGTTTAGGGGCGGAGGGGGGTACGTGGAGGAATAGGAGTAGGGGGTGGAGGGGGGTAGATGGAGGAATAGGAGTAGGGGTGGAGGGGGAGTAGATGGAGGAATAGGAGTAGGGGTGGAGGGGGGGGTAGATGGAGGAATAGGAGTAGGGGTGGAGGGGGGTAGATGGAGGAATAGGAGTAGGGGTGGAGGGGGGGTACGTGGAGGAATAGGAGTGGGGGGGAGGGGGGGTACGTGGAGGAATAGGAGTAGGGGCGGAGGGGGGGTAGATGGAGGAATAGGAGTAGGGGTGGAGGGGGGGGGTAGATGGAGGAATAGGAGTAGGGGTGGAGGGGGGTACGTGGGGGAATAGGAGTAGGGGTGGAGGGGGGGGTAGATGGAGGAATAGGAGTAGGGGTGGAGGGGGGTAGATGGAGGAATAGGAGTAGGGGGGGAGGGGGGTAGATGGAGGAATAGGAGTAGGGGCGGAGGGGGTACGTGGAGGAATAGGAGTAGGGGTGGAGGGGGGTACGTGGAGGAATAGGAGTAGGGGTGGAGGGGGGTAGATGGAGGAATAGGAGTAGGGGTGGGGGGGTACGTGGAGGAATAGGAGTAGGGGTGGGGGGGTACGTGGAGGAATAGGTTTAGGGGCGGAGGGGGGTACGTGGAGGAATAGGAGTAGGGGTGGAGGGGGGTAGATGGAGGAATAGGAGTAGGGGCGGAGGGGGGGTACGTGGAGGAATAGGAGTAGGGGTGGAGGGGGGTACGTGGGGGAATAGGAGTAGGGGCGGAGGGGGGGTACGTGGAGGAATAGGAGTAGGGGTGGAGGGGGGGTACGTGGAGGAATAGGAGTAGGGGTGGAGGGGGAGTAGATGGAGGAATAGGAGTAGGGGTGGAGGGAGGTAGATGGAGGAATAGGAGTAGGGGCAGAGGGGGGGTAGATGGAGGAATAGGAGTAGGGGTGGAGGGGGGTACGTGGGGAATAGGAGTAGGGGTGGAGGGGGTACGTGGGGGAATAGGAGTAGGGGTGGAGGGGGGTACGTGGGGGAATAGGAGTAGGGGCGGAGGGGGGGTACGTGGAGGAATAGGAGTAGGGGTGGAGGGGGGGTACGTGGAGGAATAGGAGTAGGGGTGGAGGGGGAGTAGATGGAGGAATAGGAGTAGGGGTGGAGGGAGGTAGATGGAGGAATAGGAGTAGGGGCAGAGGGGGGGTAGATGGAGGAATAGGAGTAGGGGCGGAGGGGGGGTAGATGGAGGAATAGGAGTAGGGGTGGAGGGGGGTACGTGGAGGAATAGGAGTAGGGGCGGAGGGGGGTAGATGGAGGAATAGGAGTAGGGGCGGAGGGGGGGTACGTGGAGGAATAGGAGTAGGGGTGGAGGGGGGTAGGTGGAGGAATAGGAGTAGGGGCGGAGGGGGGTAGATGGAGGAATAGGAGTAGGGGTGGAGGGGGGGTAGATGGAGGAATAGGAGTAGGGTGGTGGAGGGGGGGTACGTGGAGGAATAGGAGTAGGGGTGGAGGGGGGTAGGTGGAGGAATAGGAGTAGGGGGGGTAGGGGGTAGGTGGAGGAATAGGAGTAGGGGTGGAGGGGGGGGTAGATGGAGGAATAGGAGTAGGGGTGGAGGGGGGTAGATGGAGAAATAGGAGTAGGGGTGGAGGGGGGTAGATGGAGGAATAGGAGTAGGGGTGGAGGGGGTAGGTGGAGGAATAGGAGTAGGGGTGGAGGGGGGGTACGTGGGGGAATAGGAGTAGGGGCGGAGGGGGGGTAGATGGAGGAATAGGAGTAGGGGGTGGTGGGGGGGTAGATGGAGGAATAGGAGTAGGGGCGGAGGGGGGTAGATGGAGGAATAGGAGTAGGGGTGGAGGGGGGGTACGTGGAGGAATAGGAGTAGGGGTGGAGGGGGGGTACGTGGGGGAATAGGAGTAGGGGCGGAGGGGGGTAGATGGAGGAATAGGAGTAGGGGTGGAGGGGGTAGATGGAGGAATAGGAGTAGGGGCGGAGGGGGTAGATGGAGGAATAGGAGTAGGGGTGGAGGGGGGTAGATGGAGGAATAGGAGTAGGGGCGGAGGGGGGTAGATGGAGGAATAGGAGTAGGGGCGGAGGGGGGTACGTGGGGGAATAGGAGTAGGGGCGGAGGGGGGTAGATGGAGGAATAGGAGTAGGGGCGGAGGGGGGTAGATGGAGGAATAGGAGTAGGGGTGGAGGGGGGTAGATGGAAGAATAGGAGTAGGGGCGGAGGGGGGGTAGATGGAGGAATAGGAGTAGGGGTGGAGGGGGGTAGATGGAGGAATAGGAGTAGGGGTGGAGGGGGGTACGTGGGGAATAGGAGTAGGGTGGAGGGGGGTAGATGGAGGAATAGGAGTAGGGGTCGAGGGGGTAGATGGAGGAATAGGAGTAGGGGGGGAGGGGGGTACGTGGAGGGATAGGAGTAGGGGTGTAGGGGGGGTAGATGGAGGAATAGGAGTAGGGGCGGAGGGGGGGTAGATGGGGGAATAGGAGTAGGGGCGGAGGGGGGGTATGTGGAGGAATCGGAGTAGGGGCGGAGGGAGGTACGTGGAGGAATAGGAGTAGGGGTGTAGGGGGGGGTAGATGGAGGAATAGGAGTAGGGGCGGAGGGGGGGTAGATGGGGGAATAGGAGTAGGGGCGGAGGGGGGTAGATGGAGGAATAGGAGTAGGGGCGGAGGGGGTACGTGGAGGAATAGGAGTAGGGGTGGAGGGGGTACGTGGAGGAATAGGAGTAGGGTTGGAGGGGGGTAGATGGAGGAATAGGAGTAGGGGTGGGGGGGTACGTGGAGGAATAGGAGTAGGGGTGGGGGGGTACGTGGAGGAATAGGTTTAGGGGCGGAGGGGGGTACGTGGAGGAATAGGAGTAGGGGTGGAGGGGGGTAGATGGAGGAATAGGAGTAGGGGTGGAGGGGGAGTAGATGGAGGAATAGGAGTAGGGGTGGAGGGGGGTAGATGGAGGAATAGGAGTAGGGGTGGAGGGGGGTAGATGGAGGAATAGGAGTAGGGGTGGAGGGGGGGTACGTGGAGGAATAGGAGTAGGGGTGGAGGGGGGTAGGTGGAGGAATAGGAGTAGGGGGGTAGGGGGTAGGTGGAGGAATAGGAGTAGGGGTGGAGGGGGGTAGATGGAGGAATAGGAGTAGGGGTGGAGGGGGGTAGATGGAGAATAGGAGTAGGGGTGGAGGGGGGTAGATGGGGAGGAATAGGAGTAGGGGTGGAGGGGTAGGTGGAGGAATAGGAGTAGGGGTGGAGGGGGTAAGTGGGGGAATAGGAGTAGGGGCGGAGGGGGGGTAGATGGAGGAATAGGAGTAGGGGCGGAGGGGGGGTAGATGGAGGAATAGGAGTAGGGGGTGAGGGGGGTAGATGGAGGAATAGGAGTAGGGGTGGAGGGGGGTACGTGGGGGAATAGGAGTAGGGGTGGAGGGGGGTAGATGGAGGAATAGGAGTAGGGGTCGAGGGGGTAGATGGAGGAATAGGAGTAGGGGGGGAGGGGGGTACGTGGAGGGATAGGAGTAGGGGTGTAGGGGGGGGTAGATGGAGGAATAGGAGTAGGGGCGGAGGGGGGGTAGATGGGGGAATAGGAGTAGGGGCGGAGGGGGGGTATGTGGAGGAATCGGAGTAGGGGGCGGAGGGAGGTACGTGGAGGAATAGGAGTAGGGGTGTAGGGGGGGTAGATGGAGGAATAGGAGTAGGGGCGGAGGGGGGTAGATGGGGGAATAGGAGTAGGGGCGGAGGTGGGGAGGTGGGGGAATAGGAGTAGGGGTGGAGGGGGTAGATGGAGGAATAGGAGTAGGGTGGAAGGGGGGGTACGTGGAGGAATAGGAGTAGGGGTGGAGGGGGGGTAGATGGAGGAATAGGAGTAGGGGTGGAGGGGGGGGTACGTGGAGGAATAGGAGTAGGGGTGGAGGGGGGTAGATGGAGGAATAGGAGTTAGGGGTGGAGGGGGGTAGTGGGGGAATAGGAGTAGGGGCGGAGGGAGGTACGTGGAGGAATAGGAGTAGGGGCGGAGGGGTTGGTAGATGGAGGAATAGGAGTAGGGGTGGAGGGGGGTACGTGGGGGAATAGGAGTAGGGGTGGAGGGGGTAGATGGAGGAATAGGAGTAGGGGCGGAGGGGGGGTACGTGGAGGAATAGAGTAGGGTGGAGGAGGGGTGGAGGGGGGTAGATGGAGGAATAGGAGTAGGGGTGGAGGGGGGTAGATGGAGGAATAGGAGTAGGGGCGGAGGGGGGGTAGAGGAGGAATAGGAGTAGGGGAGGAGGGGGGGTACGTGGAGGAATAGGCAGTAGGGGTGGAGGGGGGGTACGGTGGAGGAATAGGAGTAGGGTGAAGGGGGGTACGTGGGGGAATAGGAGTAGGGGTGGAGGGGGGGTAGATGGAGGAATAGGAGTAGGGGTGGAGGGGGTACGTGGGGGAATAGGAGTAGGGCGTGGAGGGGGGGTAGATGGAGGAATAGGAGTAGGGGCGGGAGGGGGGGTAGATGGAGGAATAGGAGTAGGGGCGGAGGGGGGGTAGATGGAGGAATAGGAGTAGGGGCGGAGGGGGGGTAGATGGAGGAATAGGAGTAGGGTGGAGGGTGGTAGTGGAGGAATAGTAGGTGAGAGGGGGGTAGATGGAGGAATAGGAGTAAGGGTGGAGGGGGGGTACGTGGAGGAATAGGAGTAGGGGTGGAGGGGAGGGTAGATGAGGAATAGAAGTAGTGGCGGAGGGGGTGTACGTGAGAATAGGAGTAGGTCGAGGGGTAGATGGAGGAATAGAGAAGGGGTTGAGGGCGGAGAGAGGGGTGTACGTGGAGGAATAGGAGTAGGGGTGGAGGGGGGTAGATGGAGGAATAGGAGTAGGGGTGGAGGGGGTAGATGGGGGAATAGGAGTAGGGTGGAGGGGGGTACGTGGAGGAATAGGAGTAGGGCGGAGGGGGTACGTGGGGAATAGAGTAGGGTGGAGGGGGTACGTGGAGGAATAGGAGTAGGAGGGTTGAGGGGGGTAGATGGGAGGAATAGGAGTAGGGGTGGAGGGGGTACATGGAGGATAGGAGTAGGGTGGAGGGGTTGAATAGGAGTAGGAGTAGGGGTGAGGGGTGAAGAGGCTAGGGGTACGGGAGGGGGGTAGATGGAGGAATAGGAGTAGGG
>JAVMKO010000029.1:22500-34876 GCA_032164245.1 Sternotherus odoratus | reverse complement strand
CCCGCATCCTCCCTGCACCCCCAGAGCCCCCCTGCACCCCCAGAGCCCCCCGCATCCTCCCTGCACCCCCAGAGTCCCCCTGCACCCCCAGAGCCCCCCACAGCTCCCGGCACCCCCAGAGTCCCCCCTGCACCCCCAGAGTCCCCCCTGCACCCCCAGAGTCCCCCGCATCATCCCTGCACCCCAGAGCCCCCCCTGCACCCCAGAGCCCCCCGCGTCCTCCCTGCACCCCCCGCGTCCTCCCTGCACCCCCCGCGTCCTCCCTGCACCCCCAGAGCCCCCCGCATCCTCCCTGCACCCCCAGAGTCCCCCTGCACCCACAGAGCCCCCCGCATCCTCCCTGCACCCCGGACCCTCCCCGCATCCTCCCTGCACCCCCAGAGCCCCCTGCATCCTCCCTGCACCCCCAAACCCTCCTGCACCCCCAGATCCCCCTGCATCCTCCCTGCAACCCCAAACCCTCCTGCACCCCCAGATCCGCCTGCATCCTCCCTGCACCCCCAGATCCCCCTGCATCCTCTCTGCACCCCCAGAGCCCCCTGCATCCTCCCTGCACCCCAAAAACCTCCCTGCATCACCAGAGCCCCCTGCATCCTCCCTGCACCCCAAACCCTCCCTGCACCCCCAGAGCCCCCTGCATCCTCCCTGCACCCCAAAAACCTCCCTGCATCCCCAGGCCCCCAGACCCTGCCTGCACCCCCACAGCCCTCGGATGTTCCCTGTACCCCAAATCCTCCCTGCACCCCCACAACCCCCACAAGCTCCCTGCACCCCCAATCTCCACAGAACCCCCACATCTCCAGGCAGAGCCCTGACACCTGGGGTAATTTTGTCCCCCCTCCCTTCCCCCCAGCCCCCCCATTACTGCTGGACGTTGATGGGCCCCCCAATTTGTCCCCCCCCCCCAGCCGCATCCGGCGGATTGTCTCGGTCTTCGGCAGCTGCCATGACATCGAGCTCCAGCAGAGGGCGGTGGAGTACGATGCCCTCTTCCGGAACTACGACCACCTCAGGTGGGGGCGGGGCGGGGAGCCCGGACGCCTGGGTTCTCTCCCCGGCTCTGGGAGGGAAGTGGAGACTAGTGGTTAGAGCAGGGGGGGGCGGGGAGCCTGGACTCCTGGGTTCTCTCCCGGCTCTGGGAGGGGAGGGGGATCTAGTGGGGGGGGGGGGAGGGGAGGGGAGCGGGTGGGTTAGAGCAGGGGGGGGCTGGGAGCCAGGACTCCTGGGTTCTCTCCCTGCCCTGGAAGGGGAGTGGGGTCTAGTGGTTAGAGCAGGGGGGCAGGGAGCCCGGACGCCTGGGTTCTCTCCCCGGCTATGGGAGGGGAGTGGGGTCTAGTGGTTAGAGCAGGGGGCTGGGAGCCAGGACTCCTGGGTTCTCTCCCCAGCTCTGGGAGGGGAGGGGGATCTAGTGGGGGGGGAGCCCGGACTCCTGGGTTCTCAGGCTCATTCCCACAGGGCGTCTGTGCTGGAGAAGATGCCCTGGCGAAGGGGGAGGAAGAGGACGGAGCCGAGGCTCTTGCACCCGCCTCCGGCGCCAAGGAGGTGCCAGAGCAGGTGTGGAAAGTGTCCTGGCCCTGGGGCCCTGGGCCGGGGGAGGGGAAAGTTGGGGGGCCCTGGGCCGGGGGAGGGGACCCCTGGCGGAGGGGAGTCTGGGAGGGCGCTGGGCCGCGGGAGGGGACCCCTGGCGGAGGGGAGTCTGGGGGGGCACTGGGCCGGGGGAGGGGACCCCTGGCGGAGGGGAGTCTGGGGGGGCGCTGGGCCGGGGGAGGGGACCCCTGGCGGAGGGGAGTCTGGGGGGGCGCTGGGCCGGGGGAGGGGACCCCTGGCGGAGGGGGGGTGTGGGGGGCGCTGGGCCGGGGGAGGGGACCCCTGGCGGAGGGGGGTCTGGGGGGGCGCTGGGCTGGGGGAGGGGACCCCTGGCGGAGGGGGGTCTGGGGGGGGCGCTGGGGGGGGGAGGCCCGGCCCTGGGGGCAGCTCCCTGTCCCACCCTCTCTCCTCCCCTAGGTCACAGACCTCCTGGATCTCCTGGGGGGGCCCCCAGCTGCCCCCCCGGTCCCCGCGGGCTCAGACGCTCCCGCGGGTGAATCGCTGCTGGACTTGCTGGAAGAGCTGACGACTGGTGAGAAAATGGGGGGCTGGGAACAGGCGGGGGTGGGGAAAGAGGGGGGCTGGAGTCAGACGGGCTGAGCCATGGGGGGCTGGGAAGAGTCTCTGGGTGAAGAACGGGGAGTCGAGTGGGGGTGGTGAGGAACGGGGGAACGGGGGGGTGGGGAACGGGGGGGGTCGGGGTGGTGAGGAACGGGGGGGTCATGGGGAACGGTGGGGTCGGGGGGGTGAAGAACGGGGGGTCAAGCGGGGGTGGTGAGGAACGGGGGGTCATAGGGAACGGGGGGTCGGGGGGGTGAGGAACGGGGGGTCAGGCGGAGGGGTGGTGAGGAACGGGGGGTCATGGGGAACGGGGGTCGGGGGGGTGAAGAACGGGGGGTCGGGGAGAACGGGGGAACGGGGGGGGTGGGGAACGGGGGGTCGGGGTGGTGAGGAATGGGGGGTCATGGGGAACGGGGGGTCGGGGGGTGAAGAACGGGGGGTCATGGGGAACGGGGGATCAGGGGGGTGAGGAACGGGGGGTGAAGCGGGGGTGGTGAGGAACGGGGGGTCATGGGAATGGGGGGTCGGGCGGAGGGGTGGTGAGGAACGGGGGGTCATGGGGAACGGGGGGTCGGGGGGGTGAAGAACGGGGGGTCGGGGAGAACGGGGAACGGGGGGGTGGGGAACGGGGGGTCGGGGTGGTGAGGAATGGGGGGTCATGGGGAACGGGGGGTCGGGGGGTGAAGAACGGGGGGTCATGGGGAACGGGGGATCAGGGGGGTGAGGAACGGGGGGTGAAGCGGGGGTGGTGAGGAACGGGGGGTCATAGGGAATGGGGGGTCGGGGGGGTGAAGAACGGGGGTCATGGGGAACGGGGGGTCGGGGGGGTGAAGAACGGGGGGTCATGGGGAACGGGGGATCAGGGGGGTGAGGAACGGGGGGTGAAGCGGGGGTGGTGAGGAACGGGGGGTCATAGGGAATGGGGGGTCGGGGGGGTGAAGAACGGGGGGTCATGGGGAACGGGGGGTCGGGGGGTGAAGAACGGGGGGTCATGGGGAACGAGGGGGTCCGGGGGGTGAGGAACGGGGGGTCAGGCGGAGGGGTGGTGAGGAACGGGGGTCATAGGGAACGGGGGGTCGGGGGGTGAGGAACGGGGGTCAGGCGGAGGGGTGGTGAGGAATGGGGGGTCAGGGGGAAGGGGGGGCCGGGACTCAGCGGGGGGCGCTGTGGAGTGGGGAGCTGGGGCACCCATGAGTCCTTGGTGTTAATCTCGCCCCCCAGCGCCCCCCATCCCCCCGCTGACGGTGTGGGAGGGGAGGGGCTGCAGCTGGACTTCGCCTTCCAGCGCCCCCCCGCGGACCCCCACCTGCTCCTCATCCGGGCCCAGGCCAGACGCACCCGCCCCGCCCCGCCTCGGGGTTCCTGCTGCAGGCCGCCGTGCCCAAGGTGAGCCCCCCTCGGGGCAGGGGGAGGCTAGGTGGGGAGGGTGGGGAGAGTGGGGAGCAGGGTACAAGACGGGGGGCAGGTTGCCCCTCTGAGCCTCCCTCCCCCCCAGTCTCTGCAGGTGGAGTTGGAGGCCCCCAGCGGGACGTCGGTGCCGGGCCCAGATGGGCCCCCCCTGAGCCAGCAGCTGCGAGTGCGAAACCCCGGCCGGGTGAGGGGGGGGTCGGTCTGGGGAACCCCCGTGTCCCTCCTCAAAGCCCCCCCTCCTCACAGCCCCCCCACCCCCCGTCCCTCCTCACAGCCCCCCCCTCATCCCTCCTCACAGCCCCCCCCTCGTCCCTCCTCACAGCCCTCCCGTCCCTCCTCACAGCCCCCCCCTCGTCCCTCCTCACAGCCCCCCCGTCCCTCCTCACAGCCTCCCCTCCCTCCTCACAGCCCCCCCGTCCCTCCTCACAGCCCCCCCGTGTCCCTCCTCACAGCCCACCCGTGTCCCTCCTCACAGCCCCCCCCTCGTCCCTCCTCACAGCCCCCCCGTCCCTCCTCACAGCCCCCCCTCGTCCTCCTCACAGCCTCCCCTCCCTCCTCACAGCCCCCCCCTCATCCCTCCTCACAGCCCCCCCGTCCCTCCTCACAGCCCCCCCGTGTCCCTCCTCACAGCCCCCCCCTCGTCCCTCCTCACAGCCCCCCCCTCGTCCCTCCTCACAGCCCCCCCCTCACAGCCCCCCCCTCGTCCCTCCTCACAGACCCCCCCGTCCCTCCTCACAGCCCCCCCCCTCACAGCCCCCCCCTCGTCCCTCCTCACAGCCCCCCCGTCCCTCCTCACAGCCCCCCCGTGTCCCTCCTCACAGCCCCCCCCTCGTCCCTCCTCACAGCCCCCCCTCGTCCCTCCTCACAGCCCCCCCGTCCCTCCTCACAGCCCCCCCGTCCCTCTCGTCCTCCTCACAGCCCCCCCTCGTCCCTCCTCACAGCCCCCCCTCGTCCCTCCTCAGTCCCCCCTCGTCCCTCCTCACAGCCCCCCCGTGTCCCTCCTCACAAGCCCCCCCGTGTCCCTCCTCACAGCCCCCCCCTCGTCCCTCCTCACAGCCCCCCCTCGTCCCTCCTCACAGCCCCCCCGTCCCTCCTCACAGCCTCCCCCTCGTCCCTCTTGTCCCTCCTCACAGCCCCCCCCTCGTCCCTCCTCACAGCCCCCCCTCGTCCCTCCTCACAGCCCCCCCTCGTCCCTCCTCAGTCCCCCTCGTCCTCCTCACAGCCCCCCCTCGTCCCTCCTCAGTCCCCCCGTCCCTCCTCACAGCCCCCCCGTGTCCCTCCTGACAGCCCCCCCGTGTCCCTCCTGACAGCCCCCCATGACCCCCCCCATGCACAGCCCCCCTGACTCCCTCTTCTCCCCCAGGTCCCCCTGCGGATGCGGCTGCGACTGGCCTTTACCCCCCCCACGGGGGTCCCGGTGCAGGAGACCCTGGAGATCAACCACTTCCCCGCAGCTGCCTGGCAGTGACTCAACCCCCCCCCCCCGTCCCCCCATCCCCGTGACTGACCCTCCCCCCCCCCAGTGACCGACCCTCCCAGCAATGGATCCCCGTGGATCCGGACAGAGATGGGGGGCAGGGGGGAGCTGGGTAAATAAAAACAGCCCCCCCCCGAGACTGAGTCTGTGTCCAGTGTTTGTGGGAGGGGGGAGTGCTGGGGGGGGGACTGACGGGGTTGGGGGTTAGGGCTGGTGAGAAAGGGGGAGGGTCTGGAGGTCAAACATGGGGTGGGGGTGGGGACTGGGCCAGGCAGAAATGAAGGGGCTGGTTGGGGGGAAGGGGTTTCGGGGGAGCAGGCAGAGTTGGGGGTCTGCTTGGGGGAGGGGGTTCGGGGGAGCAGGCAGAGGTGGGGGCTGGGTGGGCGAGGGGGTTCGGGGGGAGCAGGCAGAGGTGGAGGGGCTGGGTGGGGGAGGGGGTTCTGGGGGGGCACACAGAGTTGGGGGAGGGAGCTCGGGGGGGAGCAGGCAGAGGTGGGGGGGCTGCTTGGGGGGGGTTCGGGGGGAGCCAGCGGAGGTGGAGGGGCTGGGTGGGGGAGGGGGTTCGGGGGGAGCAGGCAGAGGTGGAGGGGCTGGGTGGGGGAGGGGGTTCTGGGGGCACACAGAGTTGGGGGAGGGAGCTCGGGGGGGAGCAGGCAGAGGTGGGGGGGCTGCTTGGGGGGGGATCGGGGGAGGCAGCGGAGGTGGGGGGGCTGGGTGGGGGAGGGGTGTTGTTAGGAGTGGAAGACATTGGGACGGGCACCCACTAGGACACTTGTGGGTCAACCCCAGGGGAGAACGCGCCAGACACTGTCACGGTGCAGGGCCTAGGAGTGGGACTCGCGCCCTCGGCCCCGAGCCAGAAACCACCCGCCCAAGGGACCCGCAGCTCGTCCTGCTCCCGCCTTGTGTCTCCCTCCTGCTCCCGCCTTGTGTCTCCCTCCTGCTCCCGCCTTGTGTCTCCCTCCTGCTCCCGCCTTGTGTCTCCCTCCTGCTCCCGCTCGTCCTGTCTCCCTCCTGCTCCCGCCTTGTGTCTCCCTCCTGCTCCCGCCTCGTCCTGTCTCCCTCCTGCTCCCGCCTTGTGTCTCCCTCCTGCTCCCGCCTCGTCCTGTCTCCCTCCTGCTCCCGCCTTGTGTCTCCCTCCTGCTCCCGCCTCGTCCTGTCTCCCTCCTGCTCCCGCCTCGTCCTGTCTCCCTCCTGCTCCCGCCTTGTGTCTCCCTGTCCCGGAGCGCCCGGGCGAGGGTCTGAAACGCTCCCTACCGTGTTTCCCGAAAATAAGACAGTGTCTTATATAAATTTTTGCTCCCAAAATTACATTACATTATATTACAGCGAGAGGCAAAACTGGAAGTACGTCTTATTTTCAGGGAAACAGGGTAGGAAGCCAGACCGGACTCCGGGGGAAGGGCCCCTTCTCCGTACACAGCCTGTTTCCCAGGCCAGGAGCTTCAGGGGTCCCCACTTCCACCTTCCTGGGTCTGACCTCGGAGCATTCAGCACCTTCTGCCCCTCCGTGTGCTTCCCCCAGCGAGCCCACCTGGGCGGGGTCCTGGGGGAGCCCCTGGGTTCTGCACCCCAAATCCACAGTCAGACGTGACTCTCAGCCAGCCAGCAGAATAGACGGTTTATCTGAGATGTCAGGAACCATCCAACTCACAGCTTCTCAGTCTCAACAGGGACCATCCAGTCAGGCCTTTCTGGGGTGCCAGGACCCAGATTCTGGGCTCCTGCTTCTCCCCCAGGTTTATTCGATGACTTCCATCTGGTCTAACACAGACCATGCAGCCAGTGAGCGTGAGCCCTCCGCTGGATCCATCTTGGGGCTAGAGAGCGAGATCGCTTCTCTGCCTCTCCCAGCTCGACCCAGACCCAGACTGACTCAAACCCCCTTTTGCCACTTCCTGCTCCTTTGTTCCTTTCCCCGGGCTTCAGGTGTTACCTGACCCCCCCCCCCCCCACCTGGGGTCAGGTTACGGCTTCCAGGGATGCACAGAGGGGAGGGCGTTGCCTCCTTGCTTCCAGCATCAGCCCCTATCCCTTCACATAGACTGTCAAGAAATGCATAGGGGAAACTGAGGCACACACACACAGTACTCCCACTTCGTCACACTCCCTCCTGCTCCCGCCTTGTGTCTCCCTCCTGCTCCCGCCTTGTGTCTCCCTCCTGCCCCCGCCTTGTGTCTCCCTCCTGCCCCCGCCTTGTGTCTCCCTCCTGCCCCCGCCTTGTGTCTCCCTCCTGCTCCCGCCTTGTGTCTCCCTCCTGCTCCGCCTTGTGTCTCCCTCCTGCCCCCGCCTTGTCCTGTCTCCCTCCTGCCCCCGCCTTGTCCTGTCTCCCTCCTGCTCCCGCCTTGTGTCTCCCTCCTGCTCCCGCCTTGTGTCTCCCTCCTGCTCCCGCCTTGTCCTGTCTCCCTCCTGCTCCCGCCTTGTGTCTCCCTCCTGCCCCCGCCTTGTGTCTCCCTCCTGCCCCCGCCTTGTGTCTCCCTCCTGCCCCGCCTTGTCCTGTCTCCCTCCTGCTCCCGCCTTGTGTCTCCCTCCTGCTCCCGCCTTGTGTCTCCCTCCTGCTCCCGCCTTGTGTCTCCCTCCTGCCCCCCGCCTTGTCCTGTCTCCCTCCTGCTCCCGCCTTGTCCTGTCTCCCTCCTGCTCCCCGCCTTGTGTCTCCCTCTTGCTCCCGCCTTGTGTCTCCCTCTGCTCCCGCCTTGTCCTGTCTCCCTCCTGCTCCCGCCTTGTCCTGTCTCCTCCTGCTCCCGCCTTGTGTCTCCCTCCTGCTCCCGCCTTGTGTCTCCCTCCTGCCCCCGCCTTGTGTCTCCCTCCTGCTCCCGCCTTGTGTCTCCCTCCTGCTCCCGCCTTGTGTCTCCCTCCTGCTCCGCCTTGTCCTGTCTCCCTCCTGCTCCCGCCTTGTGTCTCCCTCCTGCTCCCGCCTTGTGTCTCCCTCCTGCTCCCGCCTTGTGTCTCCCTCCTGCTCCCGCCTTGTCCTGTCTCCCTCCTGCTCCCGCCTTGTGTCTCCCTCCTGCTCCCGCCTTGTGTCTCCCTCCTGCTCCCGCCTTGTGTCTCCCTCCTGCCCCCGCCTTGTGTCTCCCTCCTGCTCCCGCCTTGTGTCTCCCTCCTGCTCCCGCCTTGTCCTGTCTCCCTCCTGCTCCCGCCTTGTCCTGTCTCCCTCCTGCTCCCCGCCTTGTCCTGTCACCCTCCTGCTCCCGCCTTGTCCTGTCACCCTCCTGCTCCCGCCTTGTGTCTCCCTCCTGCTCCCGCCTTGTGTCTCCCTCCTGCTCCCCGCCTTGTGTCTCCCTCCTGCCTCCCGCCTTGTGTCTCCCTCCTGCTCCCGCCTTGTCCTGTCTCCCTCCTGCTCCCGCCTTGTCCTGTCTCCCTCCTGCCCCCGCCTTGTCCTGTCTCCCTCCTGCTCCCGCCTTGTCCTGTCTCCCTCCTGCTCCCGCCTTGTCCTGTCTCCCTCTGCTCCCCCGCCTCGTCCTGTCTCCCTCTGCTCCCGCCTCGTCCTGTCTCCCTCCTGCTCCCGCCTTGTCCTGTCTCCCTCCTGCTCCCGCCTTGTCCTGTCTCCCTCCTGCTCCCGCCTTGTGTCTCCCTCCTGCTCCCGCCTTGTGTCTCCCTCCTGCTCCCGCCTTGTGTCTCCCTCCTGCTCCCGCCTTGTCCTGTCTCCTCCTGCTCTCGCTTGTGTCTCCCTCTGCTCCCGCCTTGTGTCTCCCTCCTGCTCCCGCCTTGTCCTGTCTCCCTCCTGCTCCGCCTTGTGTCTCCCTCCTGCTCCCGCCTTGTGTCTCCCTCCTGCTCCCGCCTTGTCCTGTCTCCCTCCTGCTCCCGCCTTGTCCTGTCTCCCTCCTGCTCCCGCCTTGTCCTGTCTCCCTCCTGCTCCCGCCTTGTGTCTCCCTCCTGCTCCCGCCATTGTGTCTCCCTCCTGCCCCCGCCTTGTGTCTCCCTCCTGCTCCGCCTTGTGTCTCCCTCCTGCCCCCGCCTTGTGTCTCCCTCCTGCCCCCGCCTTGTCCTGTCTCCCTCCTGCTCCCGCCTTGTCCTGTCTCCCTCCTGCTCCCGCCTTGTGTCTCCCTCCTGCCCCCGCCTTGTGTCTCCCCTCCTGCTCCCGCCTTGTGTCTCCTCCTGCTCCCGCCTTGGTCTCCCTCCTGCTCCCCGCCTTGTCCTGTCTCCCTCCTGCTCCCGCCTTGTGTCTCCCTCCTGCTCCCGCCTTGTCCTGTCTCCCTCCTGCTCCCGCCTTGTCCTGTCTCCCCTCCTGCTCTCGCCTTGTGTCTCCTCCTGCTCCCGCCTTGTGTCTCCCTCCTGCTCCCGCCTTGTCCTGTCTCCCTCCTGCTCCCGCCTTGTCCTGTCTCCTCCTGCCCCCGCCTTGTGTCTCCCTCCTGCTCCCGCCTTGTGTCTCCCTCCTGCTCCCGCTTGTGTCTCCTCCTGCCCCCGCCTTGTGTCTCCCTCCTGCCCCCGCCTTGTGTCTCCCTCCTGCTCCCCGCCTTGTGTCTCCCTCCTGCTCCCGCCTTGTGTCTCCCTCCTGCTCCCGCCTTGTCCTGTCTCCCTCCTGCCCCGCCTTGTCCTGTCTCCTCCTGCTCCCGCCTTGTCCTGTCTCCCTCCTGCTCCCGCCTTGTGTCTCCCTCCTGCTCCCGCCTTGTGTCTCCCTCCTGCTCCCGCTTGTCCTGTCTCCCTCCTGCTCCCGCCTTGTCCTGTCTCCCTCCTGCTCCCGCCTTGTGTCTCCCTCCTGCTCCCGCCTTGTGTCTCCCTCCTGCTCCCGCCTTGTGTCTCCCTCCTGCTCCCGCCTTGTGTCTCCCTCCTGCTCCCGCCTTGTGTCTCCCTCCTGCCCCGCCTTGTGTCTCCCTCCTGCTCCCGCCTTGTGTCTCCCTCCTGCTCCCGCCTTGTCCTGTCTCCCTCCTGCTCCCGCCTTGCTGTCTCCCTCCTGCTCCCGCCTACCCTCCTGCTCCCGCCTTGTCCTGTCCCCTCCTGCTCCCGCCTTGTGTCACCCTCCTGCTCCCGCCTTGTGTCTCCCTCCTGCTCCCGCCTTGTGTCTCCCTCCTGCTCCCGCCTTGTGTCTCCCTCCTGCTCCCGCCTTGTGTCTCCCTCCTGCTCCCGCCTTGTCTGTCTCCCTCCTGCTCCCGCCTTGTGTCTCCTCCCTGCTCCCGCCTTGCTGTCTCCCTCCTGCTCCCGCCTTGTGTCTCCTCCTGCTCCCGCCTTGTGTCTCCCTCCTGCTCCCGCCTTGTCTGTCTCCCTCCTGCTCCCGCCTTGTGTCTCCTCCTGCTCCCGCCTTGTCTGTCTCCCTCCTGCTCCCGCCTTGTGTCTCCCTCCTGCTCCCGCCTTGTCCTGTCTCCCTCCTGCTCCCGCCTTGTCCTGTCTCCCTCCTGCTCCCGCCTTGTCCGTCTCCCTCCTGCTCCCGCCTTGTCGTCTCCTCCTGCTCCCGCCTTGTGCCCCTCCTGCTCCGCCTTGTGTCTCCCTCCTGCTCCCGCCTTGTGTCTCCCTCCTGCCCCCGCCTTGTGTCTCCCTCCTGCTCCCGCCTTGTGTCTCCCTCCTGCCCCCGCCTTGTGTCTCCCTCCTGCCCCCGCCTTGTCCTGTCTCCCTCCTGCTCCCGCCTTGTCCTGTCTCCCTCCTGCTCCCGCCTTGTGTCTCCCTCCTGCCCCCGCCTTGTGTCTCCCTCCTGCTCCACCTTGCTGTCTCCCTCCTGCTCCCGCCTTGTGTCTCCCTCCTGCTCCCGCCTTGTCCTGTCTCCCTCCTGCTCCCGCCTTGTGTCTCCCTCCTGCTCCCGCCTTGTCCTGTCTCCCTCCTGCTCCCGCCTTGTCCTGTCTCCCTCCTGCTCTCGCCTTGTGTCTCCCTCCTGCTCCCGCCTTGTGTCTCCCTCCTGCTCCCGCCTTGTCTGTCTCCCTCCTGCTCCCGCCTTGTCTGTCTCCCTCCTGCTCCGCCTTGTGTCTCCCTCCTGCCCCGCCTTGTGTCTCCCTCCTGCCCCGCCTTGTGTCTCCCTCCTGCCCCCGCCTTGTGTCTCCCTCCTGCCCCGCCTTGTCCCCTGCCCCGCCTTGTGTCTCCCTCCTGCTCCCGCCTTGTGTCTCCCTCCTGCCCCCGCCTTGTCTGTCTCCCTCCTGCCCCGCCTTGTCCTGTCTCCCTCCTGCTCCGCCTGTCCTGTCTCCCTCCTGCTCCCGCCTTGTCCTGTCTCCCTCCTGCTCCCGCCTTGTGTCTCCCTCTGCTCCCGCCTTGTCCTGTCTCCCTCCTGCTCCCGCCTTGTCCTGTCTCCCTCCTGCTCCCGCCTTGTGTCTCCCTCCTGCTCCCGCCTTGTGTCTCCCTCCTGCTCCCCCTCTGTGTCTCCCTCCTGCTCCGGCCTTGTCCCGTGTCTCCCTCCTGCTCCCGCCTTGTGTCTCCCTCCTGCTCCCGCCTTGTGTCTCCTCCTGCTCCCGCCTTGTGTCTCCCTCCTGCTCCCGCCTTGTGTCTCCCTCCTGCTCCCGCCTTGTGTCTCCCCTCCTGCTCCCGCCTTGTCCTGTCTCCCTCTGCTCCCGCCTTGTGTCACCCTCCTGCTCCCGCTTGTCCTGTCACCCTCCTGCTCCCGCCTTGTGTCTCCCTCCTGCTCCCGCCTTGTGTCTCCCTCCTGCTCCCGCCTTGTGTCTCCTCCTGCTCCCGCCTTGTCCTGTCTCCCTCCTGCTCCCGCCTTGTCCTGTCTCCCTCCTGCTCCCGCCTTGTGTCTCCCTCCTGCTCCCGCCTTGTGTCTCCCTCCTGCTCCCGCCTTGTGTCTCCCTCCTGCTCCCGCCTTGTCCTGTCTCCCTCTGCTCTCGCCTTGTGTCTCCCTCCTGCTCCCGCCTTGTGTCTCCCTCCTGCTCCCGCCTTGTCCTGTCTCCCTCCTGCTCCCGCCTTGTGTCTCCCTCCTGCTCCCGCCTTGTGTCTCCCTCCTGCTCCCGCCTTGTGTCTCCCTCCTGCTCCCGCCCTTGTCCTGTCTCCTCCTGCTCCCGCCTTGTCCTGTCTCCCTCCTGCTCCCGCCTTGTTGTCTCCCTCCTGCTCCCGCCTTGTCCTGTCTCCCTCCTGCTCCCGCCTTGTGTCTCCCTCCTGCTCCCGCCTTGTGTCTCCCTCCTGCCCCCGCCTTGTGTCTCCCTCCTGCCCCCGCCTTGTCCTGTCTCCCTCCTGCCCCCGCCTTGTCCTGTCTCCCTCCTGCTCCCGCCTTGTCCTGTCTCCCTCCTGCTCCCGCCTTGTGTCTCCCTCCTGCTCCCGCCTTGTGTCTCCCTCCTGCTCCCGCCTTGTCCTGTCTCCCTCCTGCTCCCGCCTTGTCCTGTCTCCCTCCTGCTCCCGCCTTGTGTCTCCCTCCTGCTCCCGCCTTGTGTCTCCCTCCTGCCCCCGCCTTGTGTCTCCCTCCTGCCCCCGCCTTGTCCTGTCTCCCTC
>JAVMKO010000029.1:15000-17500 GCA_032164245.1 Sternotherus odoratus | reverse complement strand
TCCCTCACCACCCCCATTCACCCCCCCTCCTTCACCCCGCTCCTTCCCTCACCACCCCCATTCGCCCCCCTTCCTTCACCCCCCATTCACCCCCCCTCCTTCACCCCGCTTCTTCCCTCACCACCCCCATTCGCCCCGCTCCTTCACCCCGCTCCTTCACCCCCCCTTCTTCACCCCCCTCCTTCACCCCCCTCCTTCCTTCGCCCCCCATTCATTCCCCAGGGCAGTGATTAGAAACGGGGGGGGTCTAGATCTGTTTCTTTTACCGCCGTTCCCCGACCTCGGGGGGTCCCGTCTCACCGAGGTTCAGTCCAGAGTTTTAAGACCAGGTTCGGGGGGGGGGGGCTGGTTGGGGACCCGGCAGGGGGAGGGGGGATCCCAGGGGAGGGGGCGCCTCGGACGCGCTGGGGAAGCTCCGGGCAGGGGGATCCCCCCGAAATCTGTGCCATGGGGGGTGGGGAGCCGGGGCGGCGGCAGATCCGGGTCCCCCCGCCAGGTGGCGCTGCTGCCCCTCCCCCTCCCGGCCTCGTTCATATTCCAGCCACTCACCCCCCCCCTCCTCAAATTAATCTGCTCCCGCCCCCCACCCTACCGGTGCCCGTCACTCCCGACCCGCAGCCCCCTGCCCCCCCATCCCCCTACCCCCCACCCCGCCGGTGCCCCTCACTCCCGATCCGCAGCCCCCTGCCCCCCCCATCCCCCTACCCCCCCACCCCGCCGGTGCCCCTCACTCCCGACCCGCAGCCCCCTGCCCACCCGTCCCCCTACCCTGCTGGTGCCCCTCACTCCCGACACGCAGCCCCCTGCCCCCCCGTGCCCCTACCCCCCCACCCCGCCGGTGCCCCTCACTCCCGACACGCAGCCCCCTGCCCCCCCGTCCCCCTGCCCCCCCACCCCGCCGGTGCCCCTCACTCCCGACCCGCAGCCCCCTGCCCACCCATCCCTCCACCCCCCCACCCCGCCGGTGCCCCTCACTCCCGACCCGCAGCCCCCTGCCCACCCATCCCTCCACCCCCCCACCCCGCCGGTGCCCCTCACTCCCGACCCGCAGCCCCCTGCCCACCCATCCCCCACCCCCCCCACCCTGCCGGTGCCCCTCACTCCGACCTGCAACCCCCCGCCCCCGCCCCCCAGCTCTGCCGGTGCCCCTCACTCCCGACGTGCAACCCCCCGCCCCCCGCCCCCCACCCTGCCAGTGCCCCTCACTCTTGACCCGCAACCCCCTGCCCCCACATCCCCCTGCCCCCCAGCTCTGCCGGTGCCCCTCACTCCCGACCCACAGCCCCTGCTGTTTATCTGGCCCTGGAGTCTCTCTCTGTCTCTGCCTGGGGGGTGCCAGCCCCGTCTGTCCCCCCCTCGCCCCCGAGGGAATTCGCTCCTCGGTGAATTGAATTCCTGGCCCTGGTGGTTTTGGGGGGGGCGCTTTACCCCCCAAGCGGAAAGGTGGCGGGTGAGGGGTGAGGCCACAGGCCCATGCGGAGGAGAAGGAGTCCGGGAGGGGCACATGGGGAGGGCGGGAAGGTCTGAGGGAGAAGCCGGTGGCTGGGGGGGGGGGGGACACGGGGGTGTCTGCACCTGGCAGCGGGAGGCTGAGGGAGAATCAGCCAAGAGTTACCTGTACGGCACAGGTACCAACACGGGCCCAGCCCGTCAGTGAGAGAACCCAGGAGTCCGGGCTCCCAGCCCCCCCAGACTCCCCTCCCCTCCCAGATCCGGGGAATGGAACCCAGGCGTCCTGGCCCCCAGTACCAGCCTGGGAGTTTTGTTTGTCTTCTGGCCTCCCTTTTTCATCCCCTTCTCTCCCTCCCCTCCCCACCACCACCCCGCTCCAGAAGAATTTTAATTAGTGGCGCAGGTTTAATTAATTCATATGCTAATTAACGATGTGGTGAGGGGGGAGGAGGGCCCAGGTTTGGGGGAAAGGGGGGGCCGGATGGGCCCAGCTGGCTTGGCATGATGCCACCGCTGTCTGGGTGGGGGAGGGAATGGACAGAAGGAAGAAGGGCCGCGGGCGGAGGAGTGACGGGTGGCTCCGGGTGCAGAGAGGGGCCCGGCGGGGGCAGGGGGTGAGGGGGGGTGCGGATGGCAGGAGCGTGGAAGCGGGAGGGAGGGAGAGCGAGAAGTGGGGGGGGGGCGCGGCCGGAGCGAAAGAACGAGGCAGGCGGAGAGGAGGGGCTCCGGCATCTGCCAGCCCGGATGCCCGGAGTGACGCCATGCAGGGGGAGGGGCACCAGCTGCCAGGGAGATGCCCCCTCCCCCCATGCTGCGGCATGGCTCAGTGCCACCCGAGGAGGGGGAGGGGCAGCCTGGCGGGTGCCCTCATGGGGAAGGTGCCAGCCGGGTGCCCATGGGGACACAGCCCCCCCCCGCGTGCCAGCCCCCAGCCAGCTGGCACCGAGTCAAAGGTGCCGGCTGGCGGGTGCGCGGGGGGGGGAGCGGCTGGCACGCGGCCCCCAACACAGACAGGCAGAGCGACTGGCACGGAGCACTGGCATTGTCA
>JAVMKO010000029.1:0-10000 GCA_032164245.1 Sternotherus odoratus | reverse complement strand
GCCCTGGGGGTTGGATATAACGGGGGAGGGGAAGGGTCGTGTCTCGGTGTTGGGGGTCCCAGGGCTAGGATATAGCGGGGGAGGGGAAGGGTCCATGTCTCCGTGCTGGGAGTCCCGGGGCCCAGATATAACGGGGAGGGGAAGGGTCCGTGTCTCGGTGTTGGGGGCCCTGGGGGTTGGATATAACGGGGGAGGGGAAGGGTCCATGTCTCGGTGTTGGGGGTCCAGGGTTGCGATATAGAGGGGGAGGGGAAGGGTCCATGTCTCAGGTTGGGGGTCCCGGGGGTGGGATATAGAGGGGGAGGGGAGGGTCCATGTCTCAAGGTTGGGGGTCCCGGGGGCCAGATATAACGGGGAGGGGAAGGTCCATGTCTCGGTGTTGGGGGTCCCGAGGGTGGGATATAGCGGGGGAGGGGAAGGGTCCATGTCTCGGTGTTGGGGGTCCCGAGGTGGGATATAGCAGGGGAGGGAAGGGTCCATTTCTCGGTGTTGGGGGTCCCGGGGTGGGATATAGCGGGGGAGGGGAAGGGTCCGTGTCTCGGGGTTGGGGGTCCCAGGGTATAGCGGGGGAGGGGAAGGGTCCGTGTCTCAGGGTTGGGGTCCGGGGGTGTGATATAGCGGGGGAAGGAAGGGTCCATGTCTCGGGTTGGGGGTCCCAGGGTATAGCGGGGGGAGGGAAGGGTCCGTGTCTCAGGGTTGGGGGTCCCGGGGGTGGGATATAGTGGGGGAGGGGAAGGGTCCGTGTCTCAGGGTTGGGGGTCCCGGGGGTGGGATATAGCGGGGGAGGGGAAGGGTCCGTGTCTCGGTGTTGGGGGTCCCAGGGTTGGATATAGCGGGGGAGGGAAGGGTCCGTGTCTCAGGGTTAGGGGTCCCGGGGGTGGGATATAGCGGGGGAGGGGAAGGGTCCATGTCTCGTGTTGGGGGCCCCGGGGGTGGATATAGCGGGGGAGGGGAGGGTCCATGTCTCGGGGTTGGGGGTCCAGGGTATAGCGGGGGAGGGGAAGGGTCCGTGTCTCAGTGTTGGGGGTTCAGGGGTGGGATATAGTGGGGAGGGGAAGGGTCCGTGTCTCAGGGTTGGGGGTCCCAGGGTATAGCGGGGGAGGGGAAGGGTCCATGTCTCAGGGTTGGGGTCCCGGGGGTGGATATAGCGGGGGAGGGGAAGGGTCCATGTCTCGGGGTTGGGGGTCCCAGGGTATAGCGGGGGAGGGGAAGGGTCCGTGTCTCAGTGTTGGGGTCCCAGGGGTGGGATATAGCGGGGGAGGGGAAGGGTCCGTGTCTCGGGGTTGGGGTCCCAGGGTATAGTGGGGGAGGGGAAGGGTCCATGTCTCGGAGTTGGGGGTCCCAGAGGTGGGATATAGCGGGGAGGGGAAGGGTCCGTGTCTCGGGGTTGGGGGGTCCCAGGGTATAGCGGGGGAGGGGAAGGGTCCGTGTCTCGGAGTTGGGGGTCCCAGAGGTGGGATATAGCAGGGGAGGGGAAGGGTCCGTGTCTCGGGGTTGGGGGGTCCCAGGTATAGCGGGGGAGGGGAAGGGTCCGTGTCTCGGGGTTGGGGGTCCCAGGGTATAGCGGGGGAGGGGAAGGGTCCGTGTCTCGGAGTTGGGGTCCCAGGGTATAGCGGGGGACACGTAGCCATCTCTGCGTTGGTGTCTGTTCCTCTCGGGTATCGTCCAATATTCTCCCGTCCTGGGTCCTGGCTGGTGTCCAGCCGAGCCCCGGTCCTTGTCCCCTCCCCTGCCCCGCGTCCCAGGTGCCGGCCAGGGGCCCGGAGCGGCCGCGCTGTGGAAACCCCGGACACAGACCCGGATCCTCTCAACCCCCCACCTCAGAACCACTCCCGGGAGAATCTGGGCCTTTCCCCCTCGTTCATCCCAGTGGCCCGGTCCCATGGGGGGTCAAAGGTCACAGCGCATCCCAAACCTTCCAAGCTTGTCCAAAACCCATCGTCCTGGGCCACCTGCAGTCCCCGTCCTTCCACTTCTCCCTTCCACCCTTATCTTCCAAACCGCGGCCGGGACACAGCGTTTTCCGCCCGCCTGTCCCTCCCTGACCCCCGGTCCGGTCCCCTCCCCTTCGCCCTGAGAGGTTCCTCTCCATCTTCATCATCTCCTCCATCTTCTCCATCTTCATCATCTCCTCCATCTTCATCATCTTCTCCATCTCCTTCATCTTCATCATCTCCTCCATCTTCATCATCTCCTCCATCTTCATCATCTCCTCCATCTCCTCCATCTTCTCCATCTTCATCATCTCCTCCATCTCCTCCATCTTCATCATCTCCTCCATCTTCATCATCTTCTCCATCTCCTTCATCTTCATCATCTCCTCCATCTTCATCATCTCCTCCATCTTCATCATCTCCTCCATCTCCATCATCTCCTCCATCTCCATCATCTCCTCCATCTTCTCCATCTTCATCATCTCCTCCGTCTTCATCATCTCCTCCGTCTTCATCATCTCCTCCGTCTTCATTATCTCTCCATCTCCTTCATCTTCATCATCTCCTCCATCTTCATCATCTCCTCCATCTTCTCCATCTTCATCATCTCCTCCATCTTCATCATCTCCTCCATCATCTCCGTCTTCATCATCTCCTCCATCTTCATCATCTCCTCCATCTTCATCATCTCCTCCATCTCCTCCATCCCCTTCTCCGCACCACTTCCCAGCTCTATTCTCCTCCTCCCCGGAGCCAGGCCTTCCTCCCCGACTTTGCCAAGTGCTCCGGTGGGAGCTCCGGGCCGAACAGGAGAGGCAGGGCAGAGGAGTGCCCTGGTCCTTGGTTTCTGGGGCCGCTGTCGGTGGACAGGACGCTGGGCTGGATGGACCTTTGGCCTGACCCAGTCTCTTCTGTTCTTCTCACATCCAGGTCATTTCATGTTAAGAACCCCGGGGCCCAACAACGGGAACCCCTTTCTGCCCCAGCCATGGCCCGGTTGGGGTTCAAGATATTTCACCTCCATTGAGATTCTTGGGGACACAATTCCATCACAGCCGGGGTGGCCATGTCTAGCGACGGTACTTACCAGCGATTACCAGGTGATCCGAGCCCCTCACCACCGTGACTGTATTTACTCTCGCAACACCCCTATCAGGCAGGGAAATGTGATTGTTAGCAAGTAGAGAAACTGAGGCACGGTGCAGCTAAATGAGTTGACTACAGTCATACGGGGAGTCTGGGGTGGATCAGGGGTTTGAACTCAAGTTTCCTGAGTGCCGGGCCTGGTGGAAACATGATTTGATAGAGCAATACTCTTAACAATCCGGTACTTGGTAGGGGTGTAGACACAGGAGATTCAGCCTTGTCTGCTCTGGCTCCAGTCAGCCCGACACAGCGATGGGTGGGAATTGGATTTTCTGAGGGTGGGAAATTGCTCAATGAAAGACATGTGACCAAAACAGCCGGAAAAACCACAATGCTCCGAATCTCCCACTGAACGACATTGTGAGGAACAATCGTCGGGGGTTTCGCCCGAGAAATCCAACCGATTGGCGAGGCTGGCGGCTCTGGGGGTCTCTCCAGGCCCCCAGGGGATTTGGTTTCTGAACCTTTTCCTAACCCCCCATCCACCCCCTGCTCTATCCACCCCCCTCGCTCTATCCACCCCCTTTCTACCCGGGTGAGCTCTGGAGACGGGAATCGACCCTTCCGGCTGAAGGAGTCACCCGGATTAACAGGCGATGGGGACGGCTGGCGAGATGCCCCAGCTGTGGGCTAGGGCGTGAGACCTAATGGGTAGAGCACTGGGCTAGAGGCCAGGACTCCTGGGTTCAAGCTGAGCGCTACCATTGGGTGACCGTGCACCGTACCTCAGTTTTCCCATCTGTGAAGTGGGAGAGGATGACGCCTTTGGAAAGGGCTTTGAGATCTCCCCATCCGAGTTGATGGGGAGGAAACGGGGCCCTGCCCACCCCCCGGCCACTTTACCCCTCCTGTCTCCTCACGTGGGTGCTTTGGGAATATATGGGGCAGGAAGGGGGGGTCAGGTGGGGGAAGGGAGGGGTGGGATGAAGGGAGCTGAGATGGGGGGACCAGTGGTGGGGCTGGTGGGCGGGTTGAAGTTGTAGGGCAAGAGGGAGGGGCGGGGCTTAGGGGACCGAATGGGGAGGTGCATGATGGGGAATTGGGGGACACCCGGTCTGCCAAGCCCCTCCCCCGCACCCCCAAAACTATTTCCTGACCCCCCACGATCGATGAGACTAGATTTGGGGGTGAGAGGGTGATGGAGCCAGGTTTTCTATTGGTTCTTCACCATGTGCCAATCCCACAGGCCCAATTCCATGGCCCTTCCCACCTCCTTAGCCCCACCCCTTCCTCCATTGGCCCCTCCCGACCCCTTAGCTCCCGCCAACTTCCTCCATTGGCCCCACCCCCTTAGCCCCACCCCTTCCTCCATTGGCCCGTCCCACCTCCTTAGCCCACCCCTTCCTCCATTGGCCCGTCCCACCTCCTTAGCCCCACCCCTTCCTCCATTGGCCCGTCCCACCTCCTTAGCCCCGCCCCTTCCTCCATTGGCCCGTCCCACCTCCTTAGCCCCGCCCCTTCCTCCATTGCCCGTCCCACCTCCTTAGCCCCGCCCCTTCCTCCATTGGCCCGTCCCACCTCCTTAGCTAACGCCAACTTCCTCCATTGGCCCCACCCCCTTAGCCCCACCCCTTCCTCCATTGGCCCATCCCACCTCCTTAGCCCCACCCCTTCCTCCATTGGCCCGTCCCACCTCCTTAGCCCCGCCCCTTCCTCCATTGGCCCGTCCCACCTCCTTAGCCCCGCCCCTTCCTCCATTGGCCCGTCCCACCTCCTTAGCTAACGCCAACTTCCTCCATTGGCCCCACCCCCTTAGCCCCGCCCTTCCTCCGTTGGCCCCATCCCACCTCCTTAGCCCCACCCCTTCCTCCATTGGCCCGTCTCACCTCCTTAGCCCCGCCCCTCCTCCATTGGCCCGTCCCACCTCCTTAGCTAACGCCAACTTCCTCCATTGGCCCCACCCCCTTAGCCCCACCCCTTCCTCCGTTGGCCCATCCCACCTCCTTAGCCTCACCCCTTCCTCCATTGGCCCGTCCCACCTCCTTAGCCCCGCCCCTTCCTCCATTGGCCCGTCCCACCTCCTTAGCCCCGCCCGTTCCTCCATTGGCCCGTCCCACCTCCTTAGCCCCACCCCTTCCTCCATTGGCCCCGCCCACCTCCTTAACTCCCGCCAGCTTCCTCCATTGGCCCCACCCCCTTAGCCCCACCCTTCCTCTGTTGGCCCCTCCCACCCCCTCAGCCCCCCTCTTCTCTGCAGGGAAGGAGGCGGGGTCTGGATAAGTCGGTGGAGTCTGCCTAAAATCCCCCTCCCCGCAGCATGGGGCTGAGAGGCGGGACAAAGGGAAAGGGGCGGGGTCAGTCTAGTCACACAAAAAAGCAGAACTGAGAGGGGGAGGGGGAACCTGGGAGGGGCTAATGAAGGAAGGGGTGGGGCCAATGGGGATTGGTGGAGGAAGGGGTGGGGCAAAGGAGTAGCTCTTAGGAAGTGGGCGGGACCAATAGGGGCGGGGTTCAATTAAGAAAAGGGGTGGGGCTAATGGAGGAAGGGGTGGGAAGAACCAATGGTGGAAGGGCGGGGCTTATTGCAAAAGAGGTGGGGCCAGTGGGCGAAGGGGGAGGTCTCTGGGGGGAAAGGGGTGGAGTCCTCCCAGAGGGGGAGGAGCCTTTCAGGGGGCGGGACTATTTCCACAGGAGGCGGAGCCATGGGCGGGACTTTCCATTATTTCGCCCCCCCATTCCCCCCCGACCCCCCCCGTTCCTTCATAGCCTGGATTTTCAATTCCTTTATTTCCTTTCGGGGGGGTCTTGTCCCTGCCCCCCTTTAAATACACAACAAACGCCGGGTTTTTGGTGCTCCGGTGGGGGGGCCACGCCCCCGAGTTTTGCCCCCCCCCCCGCAGTTCGTGGGTCGTTTGGTCGCGGCCGATCCTGGGCCGGGGGGGCTGAGTTCGCTTTCGGGGGGGGGCACCTGTCGGGTTTTTTTGGTTGTGGTGCCTCGGGGGAGGTTTTGGCTTCGCTGGGGGGGCGGGGGGGGGGCTCTGTGCCCAGTCCGGCGGCTGGTTGGATGGGGGGGGGACCGGGCGCGTGGGGTCTTTTAAAGCCTTTGAAGGATGGGGGGCGGGGGGGGGCGGGGGCTGGTCCCGCGGAGCCCCCGGCCGTGAGGCGAGACCGGGGGGGTCCGTCCGTCCCGACCAGTTCTGTACACAATGGGCGGAGCATGCTCGGGGGGGGGGGCGGGGGGGTCCCCCGCCCTTGTTTCGTTTCCTTGAGTTTGTGGCTCGTGCTGTCCGTGGAGTTGAGTTTTGGTTTTGGCCTGTCTCGATCGGGAACAGTGGGGGGGGGGGGGGGCAGCCGGGGGGGGCCCTGGGGGGGGTGAGTCACGTGGAAGCCCTGTCTTATGGGGGGGCGGAGTCGGGGGCGTCTCAGGGGCACCACCCGTGATACACGGATGAGCCCCCGGGGCGCGCGTGGGACCAAAGGCTGGGGGGGGGGACCGTGCGGAGGGGGGGTGTTGGGAGCTGGGGGGGGCGTGCGGGGGGGTGTCGGGAACACGCGTGGCAGGATGTGCGCTTCGACTCCACCCCCCAGCGGTGCCCACTCCCTGCAGCGGGTTGGGGGGGCAGGGGGTGTTCGGGTCTGGGCAGATCGGGGGGGATGTGGATATTGGGGAGCTGGCAGTGGGGTTCCAAGTCCCTCGGGACACGGGGCAGGCCAGGGCTGGGGTTCCCGAGAGTGAGGTTTGGGGGCTACCACTGGGGGTTCTGGACTGGGGTTCCCGATGGGGGTCTCCCAGGGGGGCAGGGTTCTGGATGGGGGTCACCAGGGGTTCTGGATGGGGGTCACCGGGGGGGGGGAAGAGGGTTCTTGACCGGGGTTCTGGATGGGGATCACCAGGAGGGGGGGGGAGAGGGTTCTTGGGTTCTGGATGGGGGTCACCGGGGGGGGGGGGAAGAGGGTTCTTGACCGGGGTTCTGGATGGGGGTCACCGGGGGGGGGGGAAGAGGGTTGTTGACCGGGGTTCTGGATGGGGGTCACCGGGGGGGGGGGAAGAGGGTTCTTGACCGGGGTTCTGGATGGGGGTCACCCAGGGGTTCTGGATGGGGGTCACCGGGGGGGGGAGAGGGTTCTTGACCGGGGGTCTGGATGGGGGTCACCCAGGGGTTCTGGATGGGGGTCACCGGGGGGGGGGAGAGGGTTCTTGACTGGGGTTCTGGATGGGGTCACCCAGGGGTTCTAGATGGGGGGTCACCGGGGGGGAGAGGGTTCTTGACCGGGGTTCTGGATGGGGGTCACCGGGGGGGGAAGAGGGTCTTGACCGGGGTTCCGGATGGGGGTCACCGGGGGGGAGGTTCCCCAGGCGGGGGGAGGGGAAGGGGTCCAGGCGCCCCCCGTCCCCCGCTGCGCCCCGCGCCGTTCATAAAGCTAGAAGCGTGGTCGAGGTAGAGTTGCGTTTTGGGCTGGGGTCCGAGTGAGGTAACTTTGCTTCCTCTTTGGCAAAGGCGGGGGCGGGGGCCGGGGGCGGGGCCGGCGGCGGGGGCGGGGCCGGCCTTGCGGCGGTGGGCGCTGGAGCGGAGGTGGGCGGCCAGGGCCTCGCGCCCGATCAGCAGCACCTCGCACGCCAGGCAGTGGTAGGTGCAGACGGGCACCCGCAGCGGGGCCGGCGCCGCCTGGCCGTAGTAGCAGAAGCCGGCCTGGTGGGCCGCGGCCGCCTCCTCCCCCTCGAAGGCCGCCTTGCACTGGCGGCACAGGTAGCGGTGAGCCACGTCCACCGTGGACACCCCGGGCGGCTCGGGGCCCTCGGGGGCGGGCAGCAGGCCGAGGAGGGTCTGAGGTATGACGGGGTTCATGGGGAAGAGCCCCTTCTTCATGCCGTACAGTTGCTGGAAGTAGCCGCCGGGCAGCGGGGCGCTGAAGAGGGAGGCCGGGGCGCCCGCCGGCACGGAGAAGGGCAGGAACTGGGCGCCCAGGGAGGGCGGGCGCCGGCGGCTTCAAGCCCTTCGGGGGCTTTAGGGCGGGCGCAGCGGGGCTGGCCACGGCGCTGGGGAGTCTGGCGGCTCCGGCGACGGACGCTCCGGCGGCTCCCGGCTCCGGCTGGGTCTCCCCGGCGGGCTCCGGCGCCGAGCCGAGCCGGCTCTGAGGTAAGGGACGTCCTGGCGGCGTGGAACCCAGGAGTCCGGGGCTGGGGGCGGCGGAGGAGCCTGCTCAGAGAGGGGGAGGGGGAAAGCATTGTCGGGGGGTTACCAGGGTGGCCTGAGAGTCCCTGCGCCTCCCCCCCCCCCCCCACAACCACAGGAGGCCCCCATGGGAAGCCTGGGAAGGGGGAGAGAGAGCCAGGGTGCAGGACGCTGGGAGTGGGAAGGGAGGGGGCGGGAAGAGGGGGGGGAATCGGGGGCACCGCTAGAGGAGGGGGAGTGGGGAGCAGGCAGGAGGGGGAAGTTCGGGGGCACGCAGGGCGGGAGAGGCAGGGGGCAAGTGGGAAGATGCTGGAAGCGGGGCAGGAAGCCCCCTCCCCCCCTCCCCGCCTTGCCACTCACCTGCGGCGCCGGCTGCCGGGGGGCTCCCGGGGGGATGGGCAGGAGTGGGGGCCCTGGCGCCCCCTCGTGGCCCTCACTGCGGAGCTGGGCCCGCACAGCCTCCTTGAGCCGGGCCAGGTGGCCCCGGGAGAAGAGGTGGCCGCGGCAGGAGACGTAGAAGTCGTACTTGACCTGGCAGACGGGGCACTCGGCCGCGGCTCGGGGGGGCCCTCGGAGGGCCCCCCCGGGCCCCCCTCCCCCAGGGCCGCCTTAGCCTTCTTCTCCTTGGCCCGGGCGTTCTGGAACCAGACCTGGATGACCCTCTTGGGCAGGCCGATCTCCTCCCCCAGCACCTGGCACTCCTGCATGGTGGGCGTCCGGTAGGCCTCGTAACACGCCTTCATGATCTTCAGCTGCAGGCTGGACATCTGGGTCCGGTACCGGCGCTGGCCCAGCAGATCCAGCCCAGCCGCCCCCTCCAACGCCCGCCGGTGCCCACCCGGCGACCCCGGGTCGGCCAAGGAGGAGGAAGAGGAGGAAGAGTCGCTCAGATCGCCGCCGGATGGGCTACGGGCTTCGTTAAACTCGCACGGCTCCGGCTCGGCCTGGTCGACGCTGAAGGGGGTAGTGGCTGTCCCACCGTCAGAGACACTGTCAGAGACATTGGCCGACCCGCCGCTGGAGACGATGGAGGTCCCACTACTGCAGACGTTGGCCGCCCCGCCACCGGAGACGTTGGAGGTCCCGCCACCGGAGACGTTGGAGGTCCCGCCAATGGCGACGTTGGAGGTCCCGCCACCGGAGACGTTGGAGGTCCCGCCACCGGAGACGTTGGAGGTCCCGCCAATGGAGACGTTGGAGGTCCCGCCACCGGAGACGTTGGAGGTCCCGCCAATGGAGACGTTGGAGGTCCCGCCACCGGAGACGTTGGAGGTCCCGCCAATGGCGACGTTGGAGGTCCCGCCAATGGAGACGTTGGAGGTCCCGCCAATGGAGACGTTGGAGGTCCCGCCAATGGAGACGTTGGCCATTCCACTGCCAGGACTCAACTTGGCCAAGGACGAGGATGGGGAGGTCTTGATGGGGGGGACCCCGACGCCGGCGGTGCACCGGAACTGCCCCTTGCGTTCCCTGGCACGGGTGTTTTGGAACCACACCTGCACCACCCGTTTCTTGAGCCCCACCTCCTCCGAGATACGGTCCAGCATCTTGCGGGTGGGGTTGGAGTCCTGCACGTACCAGCGGTAGAGGACGTCCAGCTGCTCCGGGAGGATGGTGGTGCGGAGACGCTTGTCTCGCGGAGGCTCCCCTTCGCCGCTGCTCCCGCCGCCCGGCGACTGGCTCCCGTCCTCGTGCTTCCTCTTCATGGGTGCCCCCTGGCAGCGGGGCAGCTCCGGGAGCGGGTCACGAGGGGCCAGGAGAGCTGAGCCGTGGGCTCCCGGCGGATCGGAGGAGAATGTGGAGGGC